>JAMWET010001646.1:0-35000 GCA_024036415.1 Prochilodus magdalenae | reverse complement strand
CAACTACATTTCAGGTTGCAGACAGCAAGCAAAAGGTTACAAGAGCAAACATATAAATCAGATATTCTTGGCCTGCATTGATCTATTATGTGAGAAATGAGTTGCTGCCATCTTTATGCTGAAGGAAGATTGTACAAAAACTAGAAGTGAAGCGAAGTGGGGTGGACAGAACCATGACCTGACCTCCATCTCCTCCATGCGCAACAGCATGCTCTCCAGTGTTGGCTCCTGCAGGAGCATGTGGGCCCGGGCTTCAGCACCTCGATCCCTTTCCACCGCCCATACTGCTGCAGCTGTATCATCCAGCAGATCCTCCAGAATGGCCTCACTCAAGAGATCTGCATTCACTGCAGTCTGAGCACACACCAAGGAACACAAGCAAGTACAGCATGACAGCAGCACACTCGTTCAAGTGCTCATTCAAGCCTTACAGTCAAGGCATTTTATTGAAGTCTTTAAAAGCCTAATTCAAAGGGACAGTGTGAAAGAGGAAAGAGAGGGAGACTGTAGGAGGGATGGTCCTTACCTTATCAGGAACCTTAACCGATTTTTTGTTCTGTACCTCACCCACCTGCTAAAGATAGAAATAATCCACTTATACTCCATATTACAAAACAGAATTCAGAGCTTGCACAAGATATTCTATCAGGTTCTGTGTACGGGCCATCTGAGTATCCATTGTTACTGTGCATTTTTCACAGTCTCTACAATAGAGTTATAGCACAAGCAACTTTGTTATTTTTGACATGACTGCAAAATGATTATTTATCCAGGCTTAGATTTTGAACTGATTATAACTAAATGTCTGGTATTGCTTCCATTTGTCAGGGGTAATATCAGTGGTTACTGTAACTTCTACTGGCTCTGGCTGTTACCTGCACACAGTCCAGCAGAGGCTGAAGTCTTTCTCTAGCTGCCTGCTCTGCTCTCTCAGCCCACTCTGTTGGAGACCCTACCTCAGTCCTGTTTCACAAACACAAACACAAACACATGCTGGCAAATCAGGAACCAGGAACACATTCTTTACTGCTATTTAGGATTAGTTTTGCATGTGGAAGAGTGTAATTATTATCACGTGTAACATTTATGACCGAACCACACAGGATATACAATCTTGGTATAAAATTACATACATAGTAGGCTACTTAAATTTATAATCACAGGTAGAAAGCATATCCCAACATTTAATTTAAAGCTGCATTATGGAAGAACTAGCTGAGTCAGGAAATAATACTAGAGACTAAAATACGATGTCCATGTGTTGCTGTAAGTCAACCTGTAAAGCCTGAATTGATAATTTAAATATATGAGGTGTTAGGTCGGACTTCATGGAAGTGTTTTGAACCAGGTCATCACAGTAAACAATGGTCATCCATGGACGTCTAAAATGTGTTTGCATATACTCTGATATGTGCTTTCAACGTTCTTTCAACAGTTAGAATGGTTCAAGTGTTTACTGGGATGCATATTAAAGTAATATGCACAAGCTCAAAAAGGTCTGGCTCAATGTTGCCATCTCAAACATAAAATCAACATTATACTGACGATCACAAAAGTAGATTATTCACTTGCATCAACGTTCATCAAAACGTTAACACTTTTAACACACTCTCAATCAACAGTTTAATTTGCAGTTCCATCAGTGGGTCACCAAAATTTGGTAGCTAAATCGTACAAAGTGATGCTTTAATCATAATTTCACTTAGTGTGACTACCTACAAAGCTGCCTTAGGTGAGTGAAATGCATCATTGACATTCTCAGTTGCTTGGGAACAATTAAATTCATACACTTGTGGTAAAACAATACATATAGGCATGATGTGGGTCACTGAGATTACAATATAATAAAAGCTTCCCTAAATGCCTATATACCCAGGAAAACAAACAGAATCCCATTTTCAGAGGACATAACAAAATTTAATATATGTGATTAATAGAATGGACTTATTTCTATTCCTTTGTTTAGAGAAGGTGAAAGCTGTTTCCCAAATTTATTGGGAAATGTAGATAATTACATTATCTTACCTTCTAACATAAAACAAACCCTGTTCTAATACTACTTCAAATTCTTGCACTGGTTGCAGTCCTTATACAAAGTCAGTGGTGTTATTGTACCTGAGTCTGTTAATGCGCTCCGTTTCCTCTTTGCTGAGCTGATTCAACTCTCTCAGTCTGTCTTCTGTCATCCTGTCCAGCCAAGCTTGCCTAAACATACAGAAACACAAGCTATGCCTGAGGCCATCTTTACATACTTTCCATTTACTCTGTAACACAATATTGCAAGCATCAAAAGTAGTCTGTTAAGTAATACCAAATTACAATCACAAGCTAATGAAAGAAAATAAAAGGAATAGGAATTTACAATGCCTGTTTTTGAGGGCATTAACATCTATGATATAATACGATCTGAAATAACAGCCTTTTGTACCCAGTCTGCTCATCCATGAGTAATGGACACTAGTGGTCCAGTTATGTCATGGCCAGCTGTGTGTGGCTGCATCATTAGTTCAACCACAAGAGAGCTAACAAAGGGTGAAATGTGGCAATTGCATCTGGTGTCTGCTGCTCCTGGTTATTTACTTGAGGATCATTTGGTGTTAATCAATGAATCAATTTAAAAAGAGCTTATCAAAACCAACTATTTTGCATTATTAATCAACAGCACTTGTGAGTTCAACAAAAGCAATACAACCTGGCAGGTTGAAGTGGATGATCGAAGAATCATAAAGACATAATGCTGGCCAAACTAATAAATAAATAAATTACTTTCTTCATATAGTAAAAAAGTGATTGACAATGTGCTTTATGTTAAGATATTCAATAATAATGCTTCCATTTTCAGAGATACATTTTCAGTATTTAACATCTTTTTAAAGAACAACACTTTATAAAGGTCCCAATCTAATACTGTCTGAATACTATTAAAAGCATGACCTCAGATTATAGCAAAACTCAAACCACTGGTACAATTGCAGCATAATTATTGCAGAAAAATGAGGCCATGGCATACATTATAGTTATATAGATTTAGAGTTGGAACAGCTGTAAATTGCCTCAGACTGAAATAAATTAATGGGCACAAATTCACAAGCATCTACAAGTAATTTATCGCTAGGACTCCTTTTTAATTGAAATCAAGAGTGTGGCCGGAGGCCTCCCTTAAGCAGAGATTATCAACCACAGTATTAAACGAATGAATGATTCAATGTATTCTCCTATGGGAATAATCAGACTAAACTTTTTTTTTTTGCCCTCCACAAAGTTACAAAAACATCACTACTGAAAGTGTTCAGTTAAAAGCAGGATAATGAAATCAGAATAGTAGTAAAATAATTGATACTATTATTGCTACATACTTTAATTCACATAAAGTGGGAAAAATAAGTATTTGATACAAAGCTGATTTTGCAAGTTTTCCCACCTACAAAGAATGGAGAGGTCTGTAATTTTTATCATAGCTACACCTCAACTGTGAGAGTTTAATTGCATGAAAGTATTTGATTACCTACCAACCAGCAAGAATTCTGGCTCTCACAGACCTTTTTTTAAGAAGCCCTCCTATTCTGCATTCATTACCTGTATTAATTGTACCTGTTTAAACTCATTACCTGTATAAAAGACACCTGTCAACACACTTGAACAATCACACTCCAACCTTTCCACCATGGCCAAGACCAAAGAGCTGCCTAAGGACTACACAAAACTGTGGACCTGCAGAAGGCTGGGATGGGCTACAGGACAATAGGCAAGCAGGTTGGTGAGAAAGCAGCAACTGTTGGCGCAATTATTAGAAAATGGAAGAAACACAAGATGACTGTCAATCTTCCTCGGTCTGGGGCTCCATGCAAGATCTCAAAGAGGACCATTAGTAACACACTACACCGTCATGGTTTAAAATCCTGCAGGGCATGCACAGTCCCCCTGCTCACGCCAGCACATGTCCAGGCCTGTTTGAAGTTTGCCAATTACCATCTGGATGATCCAGAGGAGGCATATGAGAAAGGCATGTGGTCAGATAAGACCAAAATAGAGCCTTTTGGCATCAACTCCACTCGCCGTGTTTGGAGGCGGAAGAAGGATGAGTACAACACCAAGAACAACATCCCAACTGTGAAGTATGGGGGTGGAAACATCATACTTTGGGGTTGCTTTTATGCAAAAGGGACAGGGTACTGTATTGAAGGGAGGATGGATGGGGTCATGTATCGTGACATTTTGGCCAACAACCTCCTCTTCTGAGTTAGAGCATTGAAGGCTGGGTCATCTAGCATGACAATGACCCAAAACACACAGTCAGGGCAACTAAGGAGTGGCTCCGTAAGAAGAATTTTAAGGTAGCTGGAGTGGCCTAGCCAGTCTCCAGACCTGAACCCAATAGAAAATCTTTGGAAGGAGCTGAAACTCAATGTTGCCCAGAGACAGCCCCAAAAGCTGAAAGATCTGAAGAGGAGTGGGCCAAAAGCCCTACTGCAGTGTGTGCAAACTTGGTCAAGAACTACAAGAACGTCTGACCTCTGTAATTGCCAACAAAGGTTTCTGTACCAAATATTAAGTTCTGTTTTTCTATTGTATTAAATCCTTATTTCATGCAATAAAATGGAAATTATTTAAAAATCATACAATGCGATTTTCTGAATTTTGTCTCACAGTTAAAGTGAACCTACGATAAAAATTACAGACCTCTCCATTCTTTGCAGGTGGGAAAACTTGCAAAATCATAAATAAAAATAATAAATTATTTCCCATATATAGCAATATAATGCTAATATTTTAACGTTCATAAAAAAATTATAGACAGGGACTAGCCCCACTTAGCATTAACAGAGAAATGTAGTACTGCTTTGTTGATGGCTACAAATGCAGTGATATGCCAAAATTTTAGCATGTAAACCTGGTTCTTCCATATTTCCTTTCTTCCAAAGTACAGGAAACACATCACAAAATACAGGTTTGAAATATTGGTCAAACTACACATCTGTCTGTATAACAAGTATATATATAATATTTAGACCTATCCCTTTCCCATGATAACCTGCAGTTTAACTTTGATTAACAGTCTAAACAGAGTATCTAGGCAAATCTGACCTGAGAGCCTCATTGTGGGCTTGTCGCATGTCTTCTGCATCAAGACCCTGCTGGGGCCTGCTCTTGCCCTGTCCCTGGCTTTGGGGCTGCACATGTGGAGGCTCTAAAAAGCTCTTTGCTGGGGAGAAGAGGCACCTTGGCTCTGGCCTGCTGGATACCGTTCTGGTAAACACACACACATACATCAGTACAAAATAATACAAAATAAGAGCTAGCCAGATAACTTAAGCTTAAAGTTAAGTACTGCCCAACAGGAAAATGCCTTTTTTCTGATTGAACAGGCATGACTTTAAACTTTCTGACTGCTAAATCCTGCTTTCTGGAAAACCTGTCTACCCTAAGATAAAAAGAGAGTAGAGGCGTATACGCTAATGAAACACTCAGTTAAGTCAAAAATCACTCTTTGTCAAGCTGTATCACATAGTGAGGGAGAAAATATGGTGTTTGGCAAATGGCAGTCTCTGCCACCAAGAACATCACTAGATAAAACCACCACACGGATAAAAGATAAAAAGTGGGAAAATGATTCTTATAATATTATTATATAGTAATGTCATCCATAATTTGTCCCCATAGTTAACCAAATATTAGTTCATTAACTCTAATAGATGCTCAGGTTTCAGGTGCGATCAGAAGTCATATCCCTGAAAAAGAAGAAGAATGACAGACTGTTCATGCACTGACCTTTGTTTAGTAGGAGAATGAGGAGAGGTAGGCATCCAGGGCACAGAAGCTTCTTTCTGTGGTAACTGACTTTCTCTAAGCCTGGATGAAACAGTGGGCTGCTGGAAGCCAGTGTCTCTGACACGGGTGCCTGGCTATGGAGGTAAAGAGATCAGCTTTAAGTATGTTTAGTCAATGCATAACACTCCTGTCTGTTTATCATTCTAATAATTTTACTTAATTGCATTTAAAATAACAAAGGCTATTTGATCATTATCCAATACATTTTAAGTTCGTCTCCATTCCTTCAATTGTCTTTCTTATGCTGCTTACCAGGATTTCTCACAAATACTAAAGGACTAAACCGCAGTCTTACCTTGCTTTTATCTTGGCAGGTTGTCCCACTGACTTCGATGGAATTGTGTAGCTCTGGCCTGCTCTGCCTTTCTTGTGCTTTTCGTTCCCTTTGCATGAGGCTCTGGATCCCAGTCTTTAAGACTTCACTGCGTTCCTGTTCCAAGAACCGGGCTGCTCTCTGAGGCCGCCTTCCCATTCTATTGCCTAACCATACAAGCCCAAACATACCTCAGATAAGTCCCTTCCATTCTAGTAAAACTGCTCTGAATATACAGTATACTGAGGATAATCAACAGGTTGCCAGGTCAAACGGAAAGAAACATTTGAACTATAAGGTGAGAGACTGTCAAAGATGTCATTAAACATGATCACAGCTTACCAGTCAAAGTCTTTTTTGAAGGTGCCAACTTTCTTAACCCACGAGAACCTTTTGCACCCAGGGCCCGAGGAACACGAGGTGGGGAAATGCTATAAGCTCTGGCTTTGGGTGACTTTTCTCTGGCAGGGGATGCACTCTGCATTTGTGACTCCGTCTCCCGGGGACCTGTTTGCTTACTGAGGGCTGAGTCCAGGACCTATAATTAAAATCAAGAAAATGCAGCTAAATCACTTCGGCAGCCTTTTCTCTTTTCTGATATATTCTCTGTAGTCTATAGGCTAAACTAAGGCAAAAAGAAAAAGCTTGTCACTCTGATCATATGTGGTGCTCTGTTGTATCCTGAAATAAGGCACAAACAAGGCCTACAGAACTATAACTAATCATTATTTCTACCCCCTAACCCAGTTGATTGTAACTTAATAGACTAATTTAACTACTATGTCTGTCCCTTATTATCAAGTTCTATCTGATAGTCATTTTTTTTCTTTTATGGTGCAAAACATTTATAGAAGTTATATTGCCTATCCATTATATGGACTTTTATGGAGCATTATGAAGTCCATGTTCACACTGACAGTTTTCCCAACTTTGCCAAGGACAACACACAAACAAAACCTTCTCCATAGGAAAAAATCTTAATCTTACAGACATCATAAGTTTGATTTTGAGGGAAATATCAGACAAAGCACACTAAGGTCTGCCATTACCTCTAACTTCTGTAGGATGTCCAAGGTGGTCTCTGGTACAGCTGAGCCTTGGCCCACCTCCATCTTGGCAGAGCAGAGAGAGAGCTGGCGGATGAGCTGGCCCAGCTCTTTGCACTGTGCAGGCACTCTACTCTCTGCAGGGTCTGACAGTTGGTTGATAAACACCTGCATGGCTCGGACAGCGCCTCTATGAGCCGCTGCTAAACGATCCACTGCCCTTGACTGAGATGACACCAATAAAACATGCCATTCCACATCACATGCGGTTTTTGAACCACTTCTGTTGCACATCAGAGATTAAAGACAGAAGCCACTTTTATTAATGTTGAATATTACACATGTGGGAAGTTTCTCACAGTGTCACACAACACTGCACAAACTGCCCTGTTCTGACATAATAAGTTTCCTCATAAAGCGCATCATTAGATTCCAACAAAAAAAAAAAAAAAAAACAAGGGAGGCACAAAATACAGAATCTAATTGTATTTTTGGGCAAATGATTCACACCAATCCACAACTCACTCCAGTGCTTCTCCTGCCTCCCTGCTCTAATAGTATAAATACATTGTGCAGTTATTGCACCCATAGATTATGAGATTTTTATTAGAAGAATACATGCATTATCTTCAGGCAATAATATTCTATTTTTACAACCACCCAGAAACATCTTAAATACCAGACAGCACACCTACCTTCTTGGTGTGTCTTGCACTCTGAGAACGCAGCTTGTCAATATCCTCCTGTATTTCTTTCACCTGTATATGAATTAAAATGAGCGTACAGTTTTCTGCAAATGTAAGAACACCCAAGTAAAAATATACATTTTGTTGATCCTCCTTGATATGGTTGGATTAAGTAAGGGAATAATAATTGAATAAAAACAGACAGTATGACATGGTTAACTCCAATCAGCTACTTGATGCAACACAGTGCCTATTTAGACCAAGATGAACTATTATTCATGCTAGTTGTTACTCAGAATATAGGTTTTCCCCATCCTTGAGTTGGCTGTCTCACTGAAAAACGCCAATGCCATATGACTTAGTTAATAAGAATGTAAGACTTTATAAAGACCTGCTGCTGTAACACATAGATGATCCGCGCAGAGCGGGCAGCCTGCTCCTGACGGCGGATTTCCATCCTCCGCTTTTCATCTGGCTCCACCGTCTCTGTCATACGTCCTGCTGAACAAGAGTAGAGTCATGCAGTCACAGAGCATCTTATTTTGTAAGTACATTTACTCTTTACAACATGAATAAAGGGTGCTGATAATATCTGACTGTACCTTTATTTGCCAGCTGTTCTATCTTTTGGATATATGTGGACAGCTCTTTCTGTAGTTTCTGAATCTCCCTTCTGAGATGTGGATTACTGCTGCTGTCTTTCAAGCCAGGATCCCTGGTAGGAGGAGACTGACCTTGGTCAGGCAAAGTGGTCACAGAAAGCTTTTGAGGAGTATACACTAGCACCTGTGAGCGGTGCTTTGTCTCCCTCTTTGAGCTGCCTGTCCTCTGCTTTTCTTTAGAGGAATCCCCATTCTAAATTTAGATGGAAAAAAAAGGTTTAATATCTTTGATGATATGACTATTTAACGAGGAAATGTTAATTCACATGTTTTGACTCACTAGTATATTCAAATTAGCTGTGTGATTCCGGATTTCTGGACTTGGAGACCTCTCGACACATTTATGTGATTGACTATTAATGGATTCTTGCCGTTTTCTGCGCAAGTCTCTCTTGGCGAGCCTCAAAGCAGCCTGCAGTCTATCCTCGGAGACTACTGAAAGATGTAAAGAGCTGCTACAGCTCTCCCCATCATCCTGCCTTTCTTTAGGCAGAACAAGCTTCTCGATCACAATAGGAGACGGAGGTCCCACTCGAGTGGCCCGGTTGAGGATACTGCTTGGCATGGCCAGATTAAACAAAAGCTGTGGATAGAAGACAAAAGGCAGGAGAGCGAAACATGTTAAACTTCAAATAATTAAAGAAATAACTTCCATTTATAATAACTTCTATTTTTTATAGATTTTCAGGTAGACCATGTGGGGGAATGTGTTTTTAGTTAATTAACCTCTTGGTTAATGTGCTAATTTGGTATACTTAGCCACAACCACTACAATTACTTCATTTAAAATGATATATTTAATGAAAAAGCAAATATTCCTCTCGGGTAATGTTTTTAGAAATACTTTTCACTCCCTGCCCATATATCTTACAACTAGAAATGGAACTGTTTTGAATTAAACCTTTCTGTAATGTCACAAAACCAACATATCCACCTATATGGCCAGAAGTTTAGCTAGCTAAAGTAAGGATTTTCAGCTACTTTTTCAATGAGAACAGCTCACTAAATGAGGTCCAACCTGGAACAATAGAGGACTAAAGAAGAGTTGGAAAATGGTCTTGCTAAAATAGATAAACCCATTAGCCTAAAATATGGCTAAACCTGGACTACAGGTAACTGCTCATAAAGTAAACTGCTCATGGGAATAAATATTCAACTCTTAGCAACATATCAACAACACATCAATGATGTAGCAGCAGTAAAGTATATGTGTTCGGCTGATTTCTGTTGTTTTCACTTTACTTTAAAGTTCTGGTTCTTATCTGTAGACGTTAACCTGAGAAGTCACTGAGTCAGTATAATAAAGATATATTATAAGAAGTCACTGTAACAGGTATAATACATACCATTTCAACATCCTCAGCCAAGTCTGATACACATGCTGCTGATACCATCCTGAAAATTCTGGATTAGGTTTGGTAAATGTTAATATTACTATTACAGCCAGGATTAGGTTTTCAGTGGAGGTTAAGGTTAGGATTATTAGGGTGAGGGTCAGGATTATGTTTTGGGCCAAAATTGTGGTTAGGACCAGGCTGAGAGTTGGATTTTGTGTTGCGGTTAGGGTTAGGATTAGGATCATCATGAGGATTATGGTTAGGGGAAGGCCCAGGGCCAGGTTGAGGGCTAGAATAAGGTTCTGAGCCGGGGGGGTAAGGTTAGGATTAGGGCCATGGTGAAGGCTAGAATAAGTGAAGGTCAAGGTTAATGGGAGTTAGGATTAGGGTTAGGGTTATGATTTGGGTCAAGGTTAAGGTTAGGTTTTGGGTCAAAATTTAAATTAGAATTAGGATTAGGTTTTGGGTTGAGGATAGGGTTAGGATAAGAACCAAATTCAGGGTTAAACTTAGGATATTAGGGTAAACTTAGGGCCAGGGTGAGATTAAGTTAGGTTAGGTATTGAATAAGGTTGGGTAAGATTAGGTATTGTCCAACAGAAGTACCACATTAAGTCGATTTTAAGAAATGCATCAACAACACATCTTCAAGATATTTGCTTTAGCTTTAGATAACGTACACTATCAGAAACCCAATCTATCAAGAGCTAACTCACTTCATTCAAAGGTTGCAGCTTCATGGTGTGTATTACATATGACAAGTGAGTGTACAAATTAAAGTCTGCGATCAACTAACCTGTGTTTGAGGTCCAGGGCTCCGGCTCGCACTGTGTTTGGTAACCCAGTCGCCCCTGTTCATGTGATTACGCAGCTCAGCAGCTGGCATTGGGAGTCCTTTCTGACTGCCCGTGATCATCGACACAGTCTTCATCTAATGTTGGTTTTCTATGTGCACTTTTAAACCATTCCTTGATGAAGGGCAAGCTCGGCTAATGTGGGCTAGTCACCTGGCTACATTATTATTAAATATGTAGCTACTCTGTCCAGCTAGTCAACTGTATATAACCGAGCATATCATTCTGCTAAGCTAAGTAGCTAAACGCACAGCTAGCTAGCGCAAACATCCAAGCCAAACGGGATATCTGAAACAGATAAACCAATACATAAAATTAAATCATAATAAATTCAAGCTACTTTGTCTAGTTAACCGTACAGTACATAAATCACAGTAGTCCAGCTAAGCTAATTAGCTAAACAGACAGCTATGGCTAGCTAAACATACCTGTCAAAGACCGGTAAACCGATTTAGAAGATTAAGTCATAATAAATACTAGAGGTTTTAGGGGTCTTTATGGGTCTCTGCCCTACCCGCCAGATAATTCCAACCGAGCGATAAATATGAACTTTAAAAAGCTGCTTAATTCCGGAAGAAACCTTCCAACAGTTTAAAACAGCGCCATGACAACAAGCGCCCTTCTTCTGTTTCGACTACTTTAAGCAGCCGGTAAATCCGACACCGCCACCTACCGTTCGCTGTCGTCCGTACAGAATTGCCGGTTATGTTTACAAGGCGCAGCGAACTGAACTGAAATATACAGTACATGTAGTGTGTCGTGTAAAGATGGTGTTCACCTGTGCGTGGCGTGTTTATCACTTTAATATATTTTATCTAGGATATCTTACATGTGTAACAGGTGACATATTATAAGTATGTGGACAGATTAAAGGAAATCACCGAAGATACTAGCAAAAGCAGTATATGCTTTTTGATTTTTGATGCTGGTATATTGGTCAGCAGCAGTGGAGGCTAATATGCTGGTCACCAGTAAAAGCAACATATGCTGAGTTATGGTTGTGTCTTGGTCAATCCGCATAATGTCACTGGGTAATCAGCTAAAGCAGCCCCAGACCAGCACTATACCAGCCTAAACTAGCATAGACCATCTCTAACCAACAACACGTGCTAGTCTGTCCAGATAAACTACATGACAGAATTAAGCAATTCATATATTGCAATATACTGTATTATTGCCACATATTACTGGGGTATGTAAGCAAATGCTGAGCAGGAGTTTTATTCACAAAGAATGCTGCGCTGACTAGTGTTTCATTATGAGCCATTAATAAAAGGACATCTGCATTTAGATCTGTGGGACAGACATCATTAAATAAGGTTGTAAATTGTGGTCGGAACCACACATTCATTTATTGTGATGGTTGGGACACAAAAGGAAAAACAGGAGCGTAACTGTTCCACAGGTAGCTAACAGTGTCAGCAGAGGACGTGATCAGACCGTCAGCCCACAACTACATCGGATATTACATTTATATTTAAGGCATTTAGCAGACGCTCTTATCCAGAACGACTTACAACCGTGCTTAGTGTTCTGTTAATAATATTTCCAGCTAGTATAAGAAGGTTAGAGTGTAAAACTCACCATGAGCTCAGACACTGCCTGAACAAGGGCCAGAGCTGATACCTAAAGAGATCAATACACAGCTATATATAAAGCAAAGGTGCACTACCTGGCAACCCCAGCCCAGCGCTCATACCTATAGAGAAGAAAAGGTTAAGTGCAACACAGATACACATACATATAACTTACACATCTACTAGTGCTCTCTCACTTAAGTGCATTACAAAGTGATGGGTATTCAGTCTGCGCTTGAAGACCGCAATAGACTCGGCTGTTCGGACAGCCAGTGGGAGTTCATTCCACCATTTGGGAGCCAGGACAGAGATGAGTCTGGACACTTGTCTTCCATGAGTCTATATTATTATAAGGGTTGAAATCTTTTTTATACGAGGACAAATACACACACTAATGAGATTTTAGGGGTGTAAAAACCACCGGCCCTGTGTACAGAGATGTGGAAAAACGTGATATGACTCATCCTGCACGTTCTCCATAAGTGCATGTGTAGGCAAGAGGGGGGCAATGAACGGTCTAATGACTAAGAAGATTATGTAAGTCATGTGATATGGCCTTTATAGTCACCAGATCTCAACCCAGATGAGTACCTTATCTTAGGCTCCACTGTCAAAAAACCAATTGAGATGTTTTATCAATGCTACCTGTCCAGTATTAGAGATACACAGAATCTGTGCCGAGCCACAATGAAGCTGATGTACCCTTTTATTTGGCACTTATTTCTAATAAAACTTTGTTTGGTTTGACATTGTGAGATATGCTAATGATCTAAGTTTCCCGTTCAACTATATATGTGACACAAGGAAGGCTTTATTGCTGTACCTGACTGACCTAACAGTCACGATTGCAGACATTCAGCTAGCAGCGTGGCACTCTATGGTAGGGGAGGCACTAAAAGACACTACTTCTGTATGTGTAGCTCAATAAATATTGTCCATATCAGTCTGAATTTATCATTGTTCCTGGTAACTTTTATCTTCCTTCCGAAGGGCATTGCAATCTGAATCCCAATCTTATTAAACATATTTAATTTTAAAATGCATTATAATGTTTAATACTTGAGGTCTTCTCAGTATTTTTGGTGCTTTTACCAGTCCATAGTTCCTACAATACAGGTCCATTTGTGCATCACATATTATTACACTTCTGTAGTCCTGCACTATCTATAATTACATTCATTATAAAGATAAAACTGGACCGGCTTATTCTATGATTGAGTCAGAGCAGTGTGTTATTTTGAATGATGTTTTCAGTACAAGATGTAGATCCGCTTGTCCTGACATGAACTAAGTTTAATTAAAGATGTTCAGTCTTTGACAATGTAATTTATTTAGCCTGTGTCCAGGAAACAAAGAGGTTAACTCTATTCTCTAATGTGATAAGAGCTCAAAGTGAATTGCATTGCTTTGTGGATGAGTGATGAGTCTGTGGCCAGGGAGATTAGGCATTTTACCCTCCAGTGCATTGAGCTACAGCTCATTCTCCTTCACACGAGATGAGTAAGACAGAGACCACATTAGTGCCTGTCAGCTAATACGTCACTGTGGCAAAACAGATAGCTTCAATGAAGCAATTCTGAAGAAAGAAGGGTGTGCTCTTGGAGAATAGAGCACATGGAAGGTGGACAAGTGAAAAGGATGAATAAACAGACGAGAGGATGGTGGATAACAGTAAGCTGTTGATGGAGAGAGGAAGTCGGATATGGAAATAGAAAGCAATGAGCCATGGATGAATGGATGGATGGATGAATTGATGGATAGATGTTTTATTGATCCCAAAGGAATTTAGCAGCCAGTAGCAGTTACACAATTACACAGTACAGCACAGTAATACGATACAAAAAAGTTTATACAGTAAAAACAGAAGTAACTTACGACAGTAGGCCTACGACAGAGGAAAACATTCAGCTGGTTTACTTTATCGCATCGCTGGACAGCCAGGGAGCAGCTGGCTGAATTCATCTGATGTGTGCTTCCATGCTACTACACACCAGTGAGCAAGCTTGCTTCATACGGCTGCTACTGGGTCATGGGACAGATGTGCAGAGACACGACAGCACAAGATAGATTGCTTTGGGCCTGGTCAGCGAAAACGCCTACATGGAAACCAACAGCCTCCAAGTGCTCCATAGAGTTCACCCAGGCATTCCAGACAACAAGATAAGATCACCATTGAACCGTGCTATTGAGGGTTATCATAATAATATGACCAAACTGCTATTAAAGGAGTTAAAAAGACAAGACAGTAAGGGAAATGTGGAGAATTAAAGGAACTGGGGGCAGACAAATGGGCTGGTTCTAGTTAATCACTATGTTGATGAACAGTAGGTCATCAGCTCCTAATTGACCAAGTAATTTCCAATCCCTAAGCATTTGAGGACAAGGAGAAAAGCATTAGTCAATACGGTTACAGAAAACAGGATCTCCAGAAACACTGGTTTCCTACACTTCATGAGAAATCCAAATTCGGTCCTGCACAGAAACCACTTCAACAAACAGGACAATTTTTAACCTTTCAGTATGGATGACAAAAGCTGCACATGTCCCTCCAAGAAGCTGTCCACTGAAAGACTCATTAACAAACCTTATGGTAGCTTCTTAAAATGCATGCCCTCTGAGATGACTCTAAACATAACCAGTTCCCTGAGGGAGTCGCAGACCAATCTTCTAATTGTAAAAGGTGAGGTCATCGACTCTAGCATAAGCAAGACCTCCTACCACTTATCAGAAAAGACATTACAGAACACCCTCACAGATAAAGCACTGCAAAACCACTGTTTCCTGGAGGAGAGCTCCCAGTGGTTGGAGTCCATTGAGGGATTTCTCCGGAACTGCTATCGGAAATGGAGTAGACAAAGGCTTTATCCTGACCACAGTAAAAGGAAGAGACTGTTTAGCTATTGTTTCAATATGAGCAGAATAATGCTTATAGCAGATTAGGTAGTAATGTGTTTAAGGAACTTCCAAAGACATACAAATCAAGAACTGAGATGTCTTAATTCAGACTACATTGTCTGACCTTATCTTGCAGATTCAGTACAAGACACAGATAGAAAAGACACAGAGAGAAGGGTCTTTGTACTGAACCTGTCTATGAACATGGTTTTGTTTTATTCATAATAAGGCTACATAATATGGACAAGACACAAGATACAGCTGCAATATGCCTATTAATAAACAGTCATCATCAAAAAACTAGTTGTACCCAGATAGATAGAAGTACCCAGAAGGAATCATGCGTCAGAAACAAAACCAGGTTATTAAGTCTGATATTCAAGTTTCATGCTGGGCCATGCATGTGACACAAGCAAGGACAGGCCTTACCTGACTGCCCCAACAGTCGTGATTGTGAACATTCAGTGAGCTTTGATGTCCACCGTGCGTCATCGTTTCAGTGCCAGCACCATTGGCAGATGGCAAAATGATGCGGGATTACATGCACACAGACCTGTATGGAGACTGCCTTTAAAACCACACAAACGTCGCCAAAGACTGCAGATTGTCATGGACAGACTCAGCATGGCAGTCATCAGCAGGGCATCTTGTAGATAAACAGAGATAAACAGCAAAACCTACTGCACAATAATTGTGAAAAAAACCCAAATTGTTAAAGGTGCTGCAGGCCACTAGTCCCACTGTCAGTGATTCAACCCTGTCAGAAGGCCAAAGGGCGATGTTTGGGTTTTTTAATATACAATTTTTATTTAATAAGAACATTTTTAACTATAGTATAAAAATATGTTTATTCTTCTTATTGTCTTGGTTAAGGCAGGGCAATTAACGTCAGTGTTTCTTCACACTTCTGGTAAAGAGCCTCCATACAACCAAGGACATATTTCCTAATAGCTTAACTACCATCAGGTCTCACCGTTTTTTCCAGGTGAAGGTCACTGCACTGAGAGAGACTGAAAACACTGGCAAAAACTGACCAAAGCAAACTAGGATTATCTGTATACTAATAATAAATCTGAAATGTTTATTAGCATAGCACACTAGTATCCGCATTGCTGTCTGTTTATAAAAAGAGCCTGATATGTTTAAATGACTGTATGTGAAACTGTAGCTAAGGATTAACAAAGCATTGCAGAATATACACCCTTCACTGGCGCTATGTGCAAGAATTAGTAAAAGCAAAAAGCTTTATTAGAACAGGGCTCATCTGAACATGCTGTGGAAGGCCAGTGTCTAGCAGGTTGTGATTTTCCAAACATAACAGGAGGTAATAAACAGAAAAGTTGAATTGTGTTTTTTTTTTTTTTTTGCTTGAATAAGGAAATTAAACTCTATTAGTCTGTGATCATCTAGATAGATAGATAGATAGATAGATAACATTAAATGAAAAACTCTGTTCTCGAAAAGCAGGCTTCACAGAGTCTTTACAGAACTCCAGTAGTGTCTTTTCTAGACTGCTTCTTATAGTTAGTTGCAGAAATGAACACATTTTTTAAAATGACAAACATGACATATAACTCAAAAACGACAAATAAATCAAACCTCTTACCAAACGTGATTCAAAAATTATTTTTAATATTTCAGTTGTTACAATGGCTTCCTTTAATGGTAAGACATTATTAAATATTAAATTCCTGTCCTGTAGTTCATATGACAGGCTGTGAACATGAAAGATTCTGGCCTTCGGCCAGACCTATACTTAATATAGTGACATTGAGCCAACATATAAAACATCCCTCTTTTGGCCAAGATTCCTGTGCAGGTTAAACCATAGTCCATAAAAAGCTCAGTGTATGGCTTACGACTCAGCATTACATCTACACAGTACAGACTTGTGGTATCACGACACAGGAGCTGGAAACCCAGAGGAACAGCGAGGGAGAACAAATGTGTTCTGACAACTTTCAGTACAATTTAATTATTGAGTGAAGAGGCGCAGTGCCTCCCCAGATTCAGCCTTCTTCCTTTGGGCCCAGCGGTCCCAGACACAGACCTTAAAATGAGGAGTGACAGACACACTGAAAATAAGAGCTTGTGTGACAAAAAAAGGCAAAGCTGTCAGCAATCATCTGTTAAAGGCAGATGTGACCTATGAACAGTGTTCACGGAACAAGACCACAGCAGCCCAGTTAATATAAACCCAGCTTGTGCAGATGTGGTTCCTTTGTTCAGACATATCAGCTGTCTTTTTGTATATTCTCACTGTTGGGACAAAAACCTGCTTTTTTTATTTATTTGTTTGCTGACATCATAAAAAAAAAAAAACACACAACAACAAAAAAAACAACAACCCCCACAAGCTGTTAAAAATGCTTAGTGATTCAGTAATTCAAAATAAACAACCCAAAATGAACAATTCCATTTTTGGGCTTATAAACCATCATTGACTTATTAACTTTCATTTAACATATTCTTTTCCATTTGTGCAGTGTGACCCACAATGACCATATGTTTACTTCAGAATACAGATTACACAAAGACTACACTACGGCAGTCTACAGGGATAAACTAAACACTGTGACATTTTAAAACAATTTCTGTCCAATTTATGAGCAGGAAAGAATAAACAAAGATTGCAAACAAACACATAGTAATGACAGCAACACAGTGTGTAGGTTAAAATGAGTGTTTAACACTGTTACATATTGATTTCTATCCCATTACTGAAAAAACACAATACATATACGTCCATAGATTATTATATGCTGTGTGAGAACTTAAAACATTACATACAGACATTTACAGATATATTACACAGGATAATGTTGGGAGAAGACACACTAAAATGTGTGGATAGAAAACAACTGTGCAAATAAATATTAGCTACATATCGGGCATAGCGGTTAAACCTTTATTTAAAAAAAAGGTAAGTATAAGCTACTTCAGGTTATCATAAACGTTGAGTTAAACCCAAATGCATAGACTTGAACTTATAGCCACGTTATGCTTATTGCTAAGTGAATCGTAAGATGCTGAATGAAACAAAGCCCCCCTCCAAAAACGCAGTTACCTCCAGTGTCCCACTCAGGGGAGGTGAAATGGAAAGAATATTCGTTGGAATTGCATGACCGTGCCACATCTCAGAGGAAAAACAACCAAACGCAGCTCCACACGCCCCTGAATGACCGAAGAAGAGGAGTCCTTGCACCAGCATCCAGTAGCTGCGCTGTCCTCTAGCCCTTGGAGCTGGAGATACCGGGCAGCGTCGAGTTGTCCGGTCTCCAGAAGACAACGTAGTAGATGGCCAGGACGAAGGCAGCAATGGAAACGCAGAGGAAGTAGGCGATGCCCATGGCCACTTTCACCCAGATTTTGGTGGCCGAGTTAGCCTGCCTTATCCACTGATCCCCCGGATAACTGGGTCTTCGGTCCGGTCCCCCGTTTACCCTTCCAGCCGCGGCTGATTTGGCTCCTTTCATTCTGGGACGCCGGGTGAAGCAGCGCTCTTGCGCGGGACGGCTGCTTTCAGGAAGTTACTGCAAGGCCAGGAGGGGTCCTGGTGATACAGCGCACGGAAATCTCTGTACTCGGGCCGGGACTCTTTAGGATCTGCAGCTTTCGATCACCCGAGGCAGAAAAACGCACCTAACGCCGCTTATTTACAGCGGAGAGGTGGGCGGAGCTTAGCGCCGCTCGGCCTGCCATTGGTCAGAACTAGCAGTCTGGGCTCTCAGAATAAAAGTCATTTGATAAATATGAGGTTTCTAATCATGTAAGGTCATGGGTCATTTAAGATCATCTAATCATTTAAGGTCACATGAGGTCATTGTTATGGTAACGTATTACTCACCTTACTTAAGTAAGTAAATGAAGGAGAATAAAGAATTTTCCCACCACTTATCTCATTTGAAGGCTCGAGTTACCACTACTAGACGAACAATTAAACGTCTCCATAAACTACAGGATGCCACCATGATATCAGCTCAGGGTCCAACACTCATTCCTGGACAGCTAAACAGCAAACTGACCCAGGAGCCCCCAGAACAACCTTGAGCTGAACACAGCAAAAACAGTGGAAATGACCGTTAACTCCAGAAGGCCCCCCAGCCCTTCCAGCACTCAGCATCCTGCACAGAACTGCGATGGCTGTGTAATCTTACGAGTTCCTGGGTACGACAATCACCAAGGACCTGAAGTGGGATTGCGACATTAGCTCTATTAAAAAGAAAGCCCAAAAGAGGATGTACTTGTACAAAAGAGCCGAGGAAGTTCAACCGTTCCCAGGAGCTGATGGTACAATTGTACACTGCCACCAAAGAATCTGTTATCACCACATCCATCACAATGTGGGGCAGCCCAGTCACCTAACATGATACCCACAGAATACAGTGCATCATCAGGTCTGCAGAAAAGATTTTTGGCACTTTTCCAGCTTCCTGTTCTTGCTGCCCTGTACTTTTTATTTATCTTATTAACAGTATCACACATCACACCACCCTGTACTAAGTGTTTCAGACTGCACTTTAAAAGCCTTAATCTGCCTCTACAGCTCTACTGCTGCAGTCAGCACTTTAATATGCATATACAGCTACACATAATGGAAGGTTTACAGCTACGTAGCGTATTGTGTGTGTGTGTACTGTGTGTAATGTTACTCTCTGTGCACGGTGAGCTAATGTACCCTAAGGCAAATCAAATTCCCTGAATATGTAAACACATTTCGGCAAATAAAGCTTGATTCTGAACTCATGCATCAAGCATGTTAGATCCTTAGATAAGGTATAGTGACACTCAACTGCAGGTAAAATCATATCAGACCCTGACTCTGTCATCTGGGTTAACATGCAGTGAATCACAAAAAAAATCTTTAAGGCAAATATTTATATTTATTTGATATGACATTTTAAAGTAAATAAAGAATCAATGCACTACATCATTTACATTAAAAAGTGAGGAGCAAAAACAACCACAAAACAAGAAGAAAAAAAAACAGGATTCTCGATAACCTTAATAAAAAAAAAAAGAAATGCAAAAAAAAAAAAAAGACTGATCTAGATGTCAAAGTGTTTCACAAGAACACTGATGAATAAACTTCATACAAACACTTTATCATCATAGTACTGCGTGGGCAAGGCTAAAAAAACTAAGTGCACCTTTCATGAGAGGCAAAGCTAGGTCTAATCATAGAGTACAACTTTCTACCTCAAACAGGAAGACAGCCCATTTGTAGGTAGGTGCTATAGACACAATACAATCACAAATGTCATGATTTTTGCTGCTCCAAGAGCGTTTTTTTTTTTTTTTTGGAAAAAGATGAGGATTGCAATGCAAACAGTGAAGATAAAGGTAGGCAATCACACATAGCATTGGAATGTTAAGTCACTCTTAAAACCTAAACATATTGCAATCATTATTTCCAGAAGGGTGGAAATCTCCACTACTAAACCAGCTTCAACAAGCCCTACCCTGCTTTCACTTCATGAACAATTCCCAGACAAAGATGAAGATTGTAGAACATTAAAAAATAAAAAGATAAAAATCCAAAACTCACTCCTGTTGAGGTACACCTTTGCTGGCTCAAATGGTACTTGCCTTGATCTACCAAGCCATTTATAAAACCATGTTCTTTGGTCAGATTACACACATATACAGTCTGGGCCATTGTAATGTAAATACATGGTAAATGTAAATATACCTAGCACCTGGTTTTGCATGCAAATTAAATCTGAAACAAGCCATCTATTTAAATCCAGATTTTTTTTACAAGCAGCTTTGACTATCCTAATGCCCTTGTCCCAGTTGATTGCATAGGAATCGTATTTAAACTGAAGCATGCTAGTTTGATTTAGACTCCTTTGAGGACCAAAGCAGCATAAGGTCAAAGCAGCTGAAGCCTTTACCAAGACATTGTTTCTTTGTAATTATGAGAGCATCTGTACAAGTGTCTACAGAAGCTAGTTTCTACACTGATCAGTCATAGCATTATGACCACCTCAATGTATCTACACTCTTTATCCATTTTATAAACTCCACTTACCACATGGGTGCTCCCTGTAGTTCTACAATTACAGCCTATTGTCCATCTGTTACTCTGCATACTTTCTTAGTCCCCAGTCACCTTTCCTATGACCACCACAGGGCAGGTATTATGTGGGTGCTGGACTAAACAACATACTTTGAAGGTAAAATAATATGACGGGGGGTTAACAAAGTATGCACAGAAACAGATGGACTACAGTTTGTAATTGTAGAACTACAAGATGCACCTATGTGGTGAATGGAGCTGATAAAATGGATAAAGAGTGTAGCTACATTGAGGTGGTTGTAATGTTACGCCTGATTGGTGTATGTGGTATTTAAGGTAAAAAACATTTTGTCCCCATGTATAATGTATATTAATCATTTCAAAAGCTGTCAATTTGATCATGGTTTTAAACACCAAGTCCAATATAAAATCCAGTCTTAGACTTTACAATATAGAGATGTAGCATAGCTTCTTGAGAGCAAAGTGCTGACTGAGGGAACACAAAACCACAAAACCATACAGCAGGTTATCGGGAAGTGGAGATGAGACGATAGCCAAGCTCCCTCCATCCTCCT
Source organism: Prochilodus magdalenae (assembly GCA_024036415.1). Lineage (NCBI taxonomy): Eukaryota > Metazoa > Chordata > Actinopteri > Characiformes > Prochilodontidae > Prochilodus > Prochilodus magdalenae. The sequence goes on along the minus strand of JAMWET010001646.1, from coordinate 13,204 downwards.
TCTTTTATCCATTAGGCCTCATGTGTCTTCTCACCACTGCTTAGCCCTTTTCTCTTTGAAGACCACTAGCACTGAACTTTTTCAGCTACTGCAAATTACGTCTTAGCCTGGAGACAGAAAACATAAGAGCAAGGAAAGGGTCACAGGGATGCTTCAGATGGCTCAATACTTCCTCTGTGATTTAGTTGCCACAGATTAAAAAAACATAAGGCTATTATGTCAGAATACATCTTGTCAGAGTTTTCTGTCCTGAAACAGTTAGTAATTTGGGTCTACAGTACACAAAAGCATTTTAGAAGGCCTAAGATACACATGTTCTGATGCTGACGTATCTTCTGATTATTTGCCCAGTGAAATGCATGTACAACAAATGTAAGATTTCATATACAGCAAGACGAGCTACTGCATGACTACATCAAGTGGGTCCATCATATAAAACCCCTTCAAAAGTCAATTAACAAGTTATTCAATCTTCTCAAGGTTTCCATTACCACCCATCGGCCTGATAGACCACAACACAATTTCCACATAAAAGCTTTCTGGCAATAATCTGAGGTTTTCTGCAATTTCCTCCCCTGTTAAACAGTCTTAATGCTTGTACGTAATCAGATTTGGTGAAATCTAAGAATTTATTACATTGGACAGTGCAACCACACACAGCCATTAGCTCTTAGAAGAAGGAGATGTGGTTTCTAAGAGTCTTGATTTAAATATGTAACTAGGGTTGGCTATTGTTCAATAACAACACCCACATCTTGAAATTGTTTGAGATTTCTGACAAACACAGTTTTCTGTATCTTCCTTTATATACAAAGCAAATATGCATAAAGTAGAAATTATTTGAGGGGCTTGTAGTGTTGACTGCAGACAAATGAAAAAGCACTCAAACTAATCATGTGTAAGACTGACTACTTACGTAGTTCAATTTGGCGTTTGAATGAGATTTAAATATTTAGTAGCAGCACGGCGATACTGTATCGATCCCAATAATGGCACTTAAATTCAGTCCTGCTATTGGTATAAAGAATTCAGGTCCCATGTAATAATTTCTGAACTGCACATGTACTACCAAGTAATGCCTGCATGCACGCCAATAGATGCTGCAGTGTCGAATGTAAAGTCATCCTACCACTGGATGCCATTCACTCTAGCTTAGTACTTTTTATTTGTGACACAGAGCTCTGCTTACATACTTTGAAGGTAGAATAATACAAATACATGTAACTATTGAAGACTTGAGTAGACAGGGCTAGGACTGGGATGAGCTAACACATGAGGATGAGGTATTAATTCTAATCACTTATATTAATTGAATATAATTAATTAGAACTGTATAATATATAATATAATATAATATAATTGTAATTAATTATTGAAGTGATTTAGGTGGTACCATAAAACTAATTTAGATACCTGGTACAATATGTAACTGAAAAAATGAATAGGAATTATCTACAGTACTATAATTTCATTTAGTCATTTTCAGAGGTAATGGAGAAAATTATTATTCACATGAAGTTCATATAAAGTTTATGAAAGACAGATAAAGATTTGTGAGGTACGACACTGCTCTAATGCCATGCTCATAATCAGTAAAAGCATATTAACCAAAGAAAAATGTAGGGTTATTTCCAGACACAGATTAAGCATCAACTACCACATTAACTATCTAGTTTCATCTGTGTGTGGACAACCAGTCCTTTGGCTTTCTCTACAGTTTAAAACCAGTTCATAGCAAGAGGAAGACTGATACAAGCACAAAGACAAGCAGCACAACATTTATTATGCATTCCAGCACTTTGCAAAATGCATCACTTTCTACACACAACTACAAAGTCTAAAGGTCTATTACATTTAGAACATGTATAGTTTACCCTAGATATTAAACCTCACCTGATACAGGTTCAGGGGCAATGGATAAGTATAAAAATTCATGTTTCATTTTTCATTAAATTCTCACTTAAATGACCATAAAATGGACAGACTGACCATTTCTTAGGATGGGATCCCATTAACCAATAGTTATGATTTCATCTCATGCTAAATTTGTTTTTGTCATTATATTTGTGCAATGTGGGAACATCTGGTCTGTAATCCACAGACATAAACAAAGATTAAAAGTCTGAAAACAGATGCTATTGTTTAAAGAACAAATGGCTGGTGGAAGCTTGCAGTGTAATTTAATTGTCTACCATACATTCTGTCTAACGGGCAAGCAGCTTTAGTGTAATAGCCAATTTAGGCATCATTTATCCCCTCCCATGTTAATGATGCCATGCAGCAAATGAATGAGATGCAGCAGGATGGAATTTTTTTTAACCCAATCAAGTCAACACCACATATCACTCATGCTTAAGCGTACATAACAAATGCAAAAATAAAAAAAATAATTCTTTGTTCAAGCAGATAGTAACATGCATGAAGAGAGACAGTACCTATATCCAATAAGGGTGGAACGATACACAAATTCCATTTTAGAGTATCTATTGTGATTTGTGCTTCATGATATGATACACTTTTGAGTCCAATTGGTAAATTAATAAAAGTGACAATTAAAAAAAAAAATTTAAACCTTGGCTTACTGATTAATATTTAAACCGTAACCACTGGATAGCCGTGTTATAATCTTACCTCAGCCATTAGACTCTCCCATACCAAACTAAGCTAGTAGTACAGGGGTGCCCTACTAAGGTTAGCATTACCAACCTACCAGTCAGGTTCTTGCCACAACAGAATCCTAGTTAGGATGATAGCAAAGTAAATCAGAGTGGTCTGCTGTAAAACATGCCATTCTAGAGAAACTTGCAGTCAGAGTCAGAATTGTTCAAAGTGATGGTGAAGTAGAACGGAAGCATTTAACGCCTCCAAAAATGACCTCACAAAAAGCTGTTACCAGAAATAATTATAAATGCACTTCCGTGCGCCTGGGATTTGTTTTTACGACAGTTTTGAGATAACAGACTGACCTAAAACACTAAAACATTAAAAGAAAAAGTAAAAAAAAAAGAAAAAACCCACATGCATAGCCTTCTAGGTTGTTTTCCAAGTTAAATGCATTTTTTCGCTACTTGTAATTGACAAATAAAAAACAGATATTAAAATGGTTATTAAATAATCATTTTGGTTATTAAAAAGTGTTTAACGCTAACCCTAACCCTATTGCAGCACCTGGTTTGCTATCACCACCACTATAAAGAAAAGCAAGTCTCTACAATAGAACATTTTACATCGTCACTAAGAAAGATATTGTTTGCTCAATTATTGATTTAAGCTTTTCTTTTTTTTTTTTTACAAAATTGTGTATCATAACACCCCTAATATCCAAACATGTCAAACAGAGGGAAAATAAACACAGGTGCAATAAACAGAAAAGGGCTCCTTTAAAATAATAAGTGGGAAATGTATAGTTGTGTCCTTGAGGAGTCAGGAGGGGTTCACAGTGGAGACAGAGGCCCAGAGCAAGGAAGAACTGTCACAGCCACAGCAGTAGAAGGATGACACTTCCATTTGTCATGAAAGAGACAAGCCTAGCACCAGATGCCATCTCACGTTGAGACAAACAGACACAGGAGCAGACAAAGAGTGAGGCGAGTGAACTGGAAAGGTTGAGGTGCGGCTGGGGCACAGGAATAGCTATTAAAAGGGGGAGAGGGGCAAGAAAAAAAGAAAGATGAAGAGAAAGACAGACAGACGGGGCAGGGGCTGGTTAGTGCTCAGATTTCAGCTGCGGTAAGGGAGCTCTTGCGGAAAGCCACAGTTTCAAAGTTGGTAATGAGAACAGCACCTGAGCACGGCTGATCCAAGGGCTCGTCTACAGCAGCCTCACTCCCAGACTGCTCCTGCTCAGGCTCTATAGTGGGAGCACTCTCTTCTGAATTGGGAGAACAAGAATACATTAAACATCCACGTATGTGAACAAAATCTATTTTCATATTAAAAACAAAAACACAAGTTTTCTATTCAGAAGTTTGGTTCGTAATACTAACTGCTATCAGGTAAAGGCCTAACTACTAATAATTTCCTGTCTTGCACCAACACCAGTACACTGGCATGACGCCCAGCACTAACTCTGTGTATGTCCTGAACACTGCAAAACATCTTTTTGTGTTTACCCTTCTCTGTGGCTGAGTCCTGGGTAAATAGCACACTAGGCTCCTTGCTGCTGGAGTCGGAGTCGGTAGCTTGTACAGCAGGCTCAGATGGCGTTGGTTCCTCTTCGACCTTAGGAGTAGCCGACTCTACCACTAAAAGCAAAGCACATTTTTTGCTTGATGCTGCAGGTTGGAGACTTGACTTAAACCAGCAGGCACTGTACTCTGAGCAATCAATATGTTTAACCACGTCTAGTCTTTAAAAAGCTCTTAGACTGAATGCTTTAAGGTAGGGTTATGGTTAACAATGAAGTTATTAACCCATAACTGAAAAATACAGTACAGAAGGTGGGTTTTTCATTTAACTTGAGGACAATCTTTTAATTGAAAATGAAAAAAGTGTACATTGAGAGCTCCTTGTTCTGGCAGCCCCATGCATAGTCTTTTGGGAGAAAACAATTCTGAATTCTTGCTGCTGAAGTCCATGGAGTCCATGGACTCCTTGACTCCAGATACATTTAACCAATACTAACAGAGTCATTGATAAAGGGATATAGTAAAGATTAAACCATCCTTAACGCAATGTGCAGCTCTATGGCAGACAGGCTCTTTAGCCACACGACGCAGGGCAGTTAGAACAGATTTTTATCCCTTTAAATTAATTGTTGCCATGTTCAGTTGTTAGTAGTGAGTTACATTAAAAAAATGCAAATGCTGCAAACTAATTACTTTAAGATGACTGTTAAAAACTATGTATACATGTCGTTAAGTAGGGCTAATATTAATATATTTGTTAAACATAATCAAACAGCATTATGCCAAGTTGCATTTTATTCACTCTGTAAAGGCTTGCTTATGTAAAACACAGTGCTATGGATGATGGTTTTATGGGTGGTGTCTGTGATAGTAGCTTTGTTGGTTAATAATTATTCACTGACTAATAGACTTTATCAATTACAAGAAACAAAAACTCACATCTGTACTCTAAGCCCAAAGGCGCTCTATGTAAATCAGTGAAACAATGTTTTAAAAGACTAAATGATGCAACATTTCTAGCAACCCAAGATATGGAATTTTTCATTACAGTCAACAACATTGTATTTGAAAACTGAAACTGTAAACATACAATGCCTAATGAGGTAAGAATAATTTATAAAAAACCCATTTAAAGGCAAAAGCTCCCTTTACATTGTGTGAACATTTTAATGACAATTAATAATAACCAATAATATATTTTTCACATTAACAGATGCTAATATATTTCAGAGATGCAAGTTATTTTAATATCAGTGTTGCATTTCTATGATAGTAAACAACACTGATGTCTATTTACCAGGCTGTGCGTCATCCTGTTTGTTTGCCTCTTCAGGTTGGCTTGTGGCAGCACTGACGCGCTCCTCCTCCCGGCTCTTGTTCTGAGCTGGACTGCTGTCATTACTGCTTGGCCTTAGGGGGCTCTCACCCAGGCTGCTTTTAGGTGACAACATCTCCATCTCCTCTCCCCAGTCTGATACAGGCTGATGGCCCTCCAATGGGGAGAACGGGCTGGGGGGCTTTGCGACCTCAGGGGTACTAAGGGTCTCCTGGGGAGAGGGGATGTGTACTTTTGGTCTGGAAGTCCGTTGTTCCTTAGGACTGGGAGTGGAGGGACCTGGAGAGCCAGTTGCCTTTTCTGTGGGTTTAGAATCTTTCCGTGCGCTTTTCTTTTCATGCCGACATTTTTCCTCCTCCTGCTCTGGCTCTCCATCATCTACCTCTCCATCACTGGCATCCTCCCACTCATCGTCATCATCCTCAGCCGCACCTCCACTCCCTGGTTTCTCCACAGCACTTGCAGGCTGGTTTAGCAGCAGAGACAATAATTTCACATTTACAGAAAATAGCTTTATTTCTTAAATCAGCAAAATCATTGCTACATTTAAATGTACATACACAATAAACAAGAAAAGCTATTTATACATTTCATTCTTTACAATCACCTTTTGCTCAACCCTAAAATGACAAGATCTTACATAATCTGAAATATGTGTTTCGGCAAAAAGTCTCACCTTTTCCAGTTGTGTTTTGGGCTTGTCTTCTTCCTTCTTCTCCTTTTCATGCTCCTCTTTTTTTCCTTTTTCCTCCTCTTTATCTCCCTCCCACCGGTTATCATGCATGCTTAAAGAGAGAGAGAGAGATTCATAAATATTCAGCACAACACAAACACAAATTCACTGCAAACAGACTGCAGAAAAGGTGCACGAACTGATACAGGAGAAGGCGGTGCAAACTGATACAGTGACTTTGTCTCTATATATATATATATATATATATGCATTATAATTTTATAAAGTTTTTAATGGTAAAGACTCATTCAGAGAAAAACTGGTAATAAAGTGGCGTTAGGAGCCATGCTATACAAAATACGAAGTCAATAGACTTATTAAAGAAAGAAAAGGGGGAAAAAAAAAAAAAGTTTTTGGGACATCCTCTCCAACAAAGAATACATGGAAAGGGGGAAAAAAAGAACCGCAAGCAGTTCTGGCTCAGAAAATGCCTCCAAAATCAAACATTTCACATGAAGTTTTGTCATTTGTCCTCAGAGTAAGAGACACTGACTTTTAGTCTGCAAAACTTGGATGTGATTTTAATAGGTTGAGAGAAGCTCTGAGGACGCATTTACAAAAGATTTATGCGATAACCAACAGAAATGTTTATGAGTAACATTAGCCTCATTGCTACAGTTCTAAATATTAGAAAGAAAATTAGGACAGTGTACATGTGGAGCAAGTAGACAACTGCATAATTTTAATTTCTTGCCAAAGCATTCCTTTGACAGTGACTGATGTTCAGCAGAATTGACTACCTGTAGCTTTTGCCCTGACCCCGACCTTGCCCTCTTCCATGGCCTCCACGGTTTCTCTCTCGTGGTTTACCCTGGCCCAAAAAGTCTCCAAACGTGGGTGCTTTGGGGGGTTTCTTGTTGTCCTCTGGAGAAGAGAGGAGAGCGGAATAATGAACATCTCTCAAGGAAGCCACGGGTTGCTGCAAGATCCTGAAAAGTGATTACATATAGCAGACTAGCAGTGCAGAGCAGAGCTCACAGTAACAGATGGCCCTCCACTTATCACGATGGATTGGTATTCACATAAATCAGTCTTCAGTGGGGGCTGGGGGGGCGGGGGTGTATAAGATGGGGCAAACATGCAAATGTGGCATTGAACTGACATGAAACTGACAGGTCTTGACTTAAAGGTGATGAGGCAGACAGACAAGCTGAGCAATGAGCAAACAAGTGCATACGGCAAACCTCAAACCCGCAAAAAACAACTTAGAGCAATGGTTTAGCCGAACATCAAATTTTGCCCCTTAACCCAAATGTAGCCAGTCAGTCAAAATATATTTGGGGTCAAGCTTGCTTGTTTAGTTTCACCCTGGAGCTATAAGGTCAGTGCAGCTAACGCATAATGAAAGACACTAGTTAGCAATGAACTGCAAAAAGAATAATATTATTATTATTATTATTATTATTAAGTTTGAAGATTTTGATGCTTCAATCTGAAATCTAAAATAAATATATACAGGTTTCCATCTCGGCTAATGTTATTAGAGCTGCTAAATCGTATTTAACTTCCATGGCATTATGGTTATTCCCTAGTTCACTGAGGGGACTGTGAGATACAAGCCACTGAAGAGTACAAATGTATTTTGGACACAAACGTGCAAAAGACTGCAAAGAACCTGTTTAGCCGTTTCTGAAAGGGACCAGCAGCCTTTGCTTCAAACTAATGGCACTTGGTTAGACATTTTGCTTTCCAACACAATTACTTGGCTTTACTATTTACCGCCTTTCCTATAGTGCATTATGCAGCATTTAGAACATGTAAACAGTCTGCAAACTACTAAAACCCAATATAGAGTCCAAAGCAAGAAACTCTCCCCCCACAGAAACCACTTTTCTTAGCTGCTGGAAACACCTTGTTGGAATGACAGCACTTTTCTTTTGCTACAAGATGCTATAAGTTACCGGCTGCCTATAAGGGAAGAACTTGTGGCAGGATGCCCTTTCTGCCTTTAACTGCTCCTGACCAGTCCGGACAGAGCAGGCAGAGCACACTGAGCTCACCGGGAGGTGAGGTTTAAAGACACAGGTGCTCAGACAGAGCATTTTTGAGAGTGTGTGAAATACTGATGTACAGTATGGGGGAACCCAAATCACTATCTAGTAAATCATGTAAACCCATTTTAGTAGACTTCAAATTACAAACATTTAATTATGAACTTGAGCAAAAGTGGGCCCTGTTTTTAGATATGGTCAACCTCAGTCCAAATTTAAACAAACATATATTGAAACCAGAAACTTGTCTCGGCTCTTTGGCTACTTTCAGGGCAAAGGACGTAAATTATGGTAATTAGATTTTTAGCTAAACCATCACTTTAATTATTTACAATACAAAAAGAAATGGGTTTTTAAACTAATAGGTCTACATATGGCGTACCATTATCTGGAATCACTGATTGATATATAAGTCTGCCCTTATGTACAAAAGGTGCTGTGACATTGATCTACATATAAGCATACTTATCTCTTTCTTGGGGTGTATCTATGTGAGAGAAAGAGAAACAGACAGAGCGCGAGAGAGAGAGAGAAAGAGAGCGCAAGAGAGAGAGAGCGAGAGAGAGAGAGAAAGAGAGAGAGAGCGAGAGAGAGAGAGAGAAAGAGAGAGAGCCAGAGAGAGAAAGAGCGAGAGAGCGAGAGAGAGAGAAAGGGAGCGAGAGAGAGAGAGCGAGAGAGAGAGAGAGAGAAAGAGAGAAAGAGCGAGAGAGCGAGTGAGAGAAAGAGCGAGAAAGAGAGCTTGCCTCTCCTGCTGCTCGATTCCTGAATGCCCTCTCCAACCACAGCTGGGTCTTCTGTGAACCTGTGAACACCACACCACAGGGTCACTCATCTTATTCTCTTTCTGTCAACATGCATTACATCTTCGCTCTGACAATTAACCCCTCAGCTACACTCCTACTCGTCTCCTTGATTAATTACTCTTTCCCACACAAACACACAATTATATAATGTACACCAAAGGTCTGAGACTTTTTCCATAACAAATTATGTTCTCAGCATAACAGTTTGGGTAAAATGTTGAAAATACGAATATCAAAATTTAGAAGCATATACACTTTTTTGCTTTAATGATGGTCTGCACTCAAGCATGGCCTGGTCCTAACAAAAGCCTAGATTCATTGAGCACTGATTTGAGTTTTTTTCCATTTCTGATGCGAATATTCGAAGCTGATGCTGGAAAATTGTGTCAAAATCATGTTGAAATCAGAGCAGTCTGATCGTGTTATCAGGTTTCTGAAGGTCTAAAACTTTTACATTATGTCCGTTTTCTGGGCATCCCACTCTCGTCTCCACTGGCCAGTGGCGTTGCGATGGCGGGCTAATCTCTCCTCATCTATCTGCTCACGTTCCTTTTTCCAGCGCAGATACTCTGCCCGCTCTCTGCCCGTCATAGACAGAGTCATATCCATCGAGCCTTTCCCTCCAGGCCTGCGATTCTGAATAAAGAAAGACAGACAGTAGATTAAACCTACAGTTTTACAACGACAAATGTTGTATATTACTTACTGGATAATAAACAACAGTCACTAACCGTCCATTCTTTCTCCACCTCGGTCCCAGTCTTCACATTATCAAAGTCCAGTCCACCCCAGTTGCGCACGTGTCTGCGGCTTCCCTCCTTGCGATCAGTTTCAGGGATCGGCCCACTGCGTCGCGGATCATCCAGAAAGTTACGAATGGGGTTCTTTTCTCCATCAGCCTGAATGAGGAAAACCAAACCTTTAACACGAGTGTAGTTCAGACCTGTCTTAGTCCTCGTATTTGGGTCACCAAATAACATCCTCCCTATGCCTTACCTTTCTGAACAGTCATTTTGCACAGTGCTAACAAGTTCTTTGTTAAATAAAAAACAAACAAACGAACAAACAAAAAAAAACCACACATTAAATTGTTGTGCTTGTAGGACATTATCATTTTGAATTTGGCCACAAAAAAGAGGAATGTCACCTGTGCCATTGACTGAATAACTGACCATGAACAACAGCTGTAGTGAGAAGCTTGTGCATTTTGTTTTTGCTAACATGACCTTAACCTTCTGTCTGATGTCTAATAGTTAATGCTGTGGTCTAAGTACATTGTAAATAACTGACTTATAACTGTACAGTCATGATATCTAAAAAAAATGTAACACTCACATCCATTTATTACAATAAAAGTAGTAGCAATGCACATTACACAATCCAACATGCTACATTTTTTACTTATCACGGGGGACTGTTGTCACAGTACATTGGTTGGTACATCACAGGCCTACATGCCAATATTATACCTGAATGTACAGCAGAATATCTAAAAACTTGTGCTTTACATACCCTTTGACCTCTCTCATACTCAGCAATCTTCTCCATCTCCTCGTTCATCTTTTCAATGTTCTGCCTCCTCTTCTCCTCCCATTCCTGAGCAAAGCATATTGACGTCATCATGCAACAGAAAATGTAATAATGATAATACTGCTACTTCTAATAATAATAATACAAACCAAATTCCAAAAAAGTTGGGACACTAAACAAATTGTGAATAAAAACTGAATGCAATGATGTGGAGGTGCCAACATCTAATATTTTATTCAGAAAAGAACACAAATCACAGATCAAAAGTTTAAACTGAGAGAATGTATCATTTTAAGGGAAAAATATGTTGTTTCAAAATTTCATGGCGCCAACAAATCCCAAAAAGGTTGGGACAAGGCCATTTTTACCACGGTGTGGCATCCCCCCTTCTTCTTACAACACTTAACAGACGTCTGGGGACAGAGGAGACCAGTTTCTCAAGTTTAGAAATAGGAATGCTCTCCCATTCATGTCTAATACAGGCCTCTAAATGTTCAATCGTCTTGGGCCTTCTTTGTTGCACCTTCCTCTTTATGTGCCATATGTTCTCTATAGGTGAAAGATCTGGACTGCAGGCTGGCCATTTCAGTACCCGGATCCTTCTCCTACGTAGCCATGATGTTGTGATTGCTGCAGAATGTGGTCTGGCATTATCTTGTTGAAAAATGCAGGGTCTTCCCTGAAAGAGATGACGTCTAGATGGGAGGCATATTTCTTGTTGTTCTAGAACCTGAACATAGTTCTCTGCATTAATGGTGCCTTTCCAGACATGCAAGCTGCCCATGCCACAAGCACTCATGCAACCCCATACCATCAGTGATGCAGGCTTCTGAACGGAGCATTGATAACAACTTGGGTTCTCCTTGTCCTCTCTGGTCCGGATGACATGGCGTCCCAGTGTTACATAAAGAACTGTACATAAAGACTCATCTGACCACAGAACAGTCTTCCATTTTGCCACACTCCATTTTAAAAAGACCCCTGGCCCAGTGCAAACGTCTGCGCTTGTGGAGCTTGCTTAGAAATGGCTTCCTTTTTGCACTGTAGAGTTTCGACTGGCAACGACGGATGGCACGGTGGATTGTGTTCACTGACAATGCTTTCTGGAAGTATTCCTAAGCCCATTCTGTTATTTCCTTGATGGTGGCATTCCTGTTTGAGGTGCAGTAACGTTTAAGGGCCCGGAGATCATGAGTATCCAGTAGAGTTTTACGGCCTTGACCCTTACGCACAGCGATTGTTCCAGATTCTCTGAATCTTTTGATGATGTTATGCACGGTTGATGATGATAACTTAAGTTTTTGCTATTTTACGCTGGGTAACACCATTCTGGTATTGCTGCACTATCTTTCTGCGCAACAATGGTGGAAAAGGTGATCCTCTTACCATCTTGGCTTCAGAGAGACACTGACACTTTGAGAAGCTCTTTTTATACCCAATCATGTTGTCAGTTGACTTAATTAGTGTTAATTGGTCTTCCAGCTGTTCGTTATATGCTCAATTTCCTTTTTTCCATCCACTTATTGCTGCTTGTCCCAACTTTTTTGGGATTTGTTGATGCCATGAAATTTTGAAACAACATATTTTTCCCTTAAAATGATACATTCTCTCAGTTTAAACTTTTGATCTGTGATTTGTGTTCTATTCTGAATAAAATATTAGATGTTGGCACCTCCACATCATTGCATTTAGTTTTTATTCACAATTTGTTTAGTGTCCCAACTTTATTTTTTTTGAGTCCGGTTTGTAATAATAATAATAATAATAAACATTTATGATTTATGATATCAGATATATGAAGTTACATTACAGAAATAAAGTCTGTACTTTAAAAATCATAATTTATATTTTGTCACAGGGCAAGGTCCCAAAACACCCACCTTCGACTTTCTGTCAGAGCCCGAGCCACCCTGTTGAGACCCTCCTCTTCCTCCTCTTCGGCCTCCTCGTGAGCGGCCCTCTCCCACTTCCCCTTCCCGTGGTGGTCTGTCAGTTCGAACATCGCCTTTATCTGGCCACGGTTCCCTCCTTTCAGTGCGCTGACTTCCCCCACGCTGTCCACCTCTATTTAGCCGGCCTGACCCGGCCTTTCGGGGTGGACTTTCACTACGGGTCTGCCCACCATCTGCCTCTTCTGGGCCATGATCACTGCGGTGAGACCCTAATTTCCTGTCGTTCACCACTCGCTTCTCCTGTGAATGTAACTGGATGTCAGGATGTACAGCTCACAGTTCATTAAAGGACCACATACCCTGCACAACCTCACCTGCTCCAATAAGCAAACCAATTTTGTTCAGAATGCTATATATTTTAAATTATTTAAAGTTTTCTGTGACATATTACTTACTTGCAGCTGTTAGACACAACTTGCGAAAAGGCTATTTTCTGCACCCAAACGTGTACTGAGCTACAACATTCATGAAGTATATCAAATGATTTTTGTTCATTCAGCTAATTGATTTTTGGCAGTAACTCAGTGAAGAAACCGAGTAATTTATTGCAGATACACTTGACAAATGTCTAATGTCTGCTTATCCACTACCGCAGCTACAATTCTGAAAGTACCATCATAAATCATAGTCCATTCAGTGAGATGCTTGACCTTCATAGACCACAAGAGGTGGTCTAATCACCACTGCACAGGCCATCTGTGTCCCAGAGTGACTCAACAGGTATTGATTAAA
>JAMWET010001645.1:0-78563 GCA_024036415.1 Prochilodus magdalenae | reverse complement strand
TGTGGCTTCATTCAACTAGAGTGAATCTGTTGAGCTTGCTGGACCTGTCAAGATGACTAAATGAACTCCTCTCACTCGTAGAACACTGAACCAGTTCTGTGATTTTAAGTGTTTCAGGTTATATCTCGCTTGTGTATTTTTTGTTTATAGAGGAATGTACTGGTGTGTGTGCATACATTGTATTTTGTGGCACTCTTTCTGCAATGCTTATAGTATCCTAAAAACTCTCTGGACTGAATTTCCCAAAGCCCCTCCAGTCACATGCCTCCGTTGCATGTAACCCCTCATCCAATCACAGCCTTTTTCTGAGAAGCTCCTCACCTGAGTTTATGATTGTTCTCACCCAAATCCTTGTTTCTCCCTGTTTGTGCTTACAGCCTTCAGTTTGTACTCAATCTTTGCTGAGTATTGTCATCGGCTTTACTTTAGCGTGTCGCTGTTCTGTAGTATTGCTCATTTTTTGACTTGTTTATGTTTTTTTGGTTTGCTCTTTGCTTCAGAGCCCTTTTTGTATTCATTTTTTAGCCTGGTCTTTCTGCCTTTTTGCCTCTGATCTTTGTTCTTGCTTGTCTTTGTTCCTCTCTTGCCCATGAATCCTGAGTACTTGCCTGCTGGTTTTGACTTAGCCTGTTTTCTGGACTCTGGCTGTGAAGTGCCTTGTGGTTTCCTGCCTAGTTTTTCCTTTTTCGGTATATGCAAGCGTTTGCTCTAGTCACAACACGCATTAACATTACAATTGAAAACAAAAGGAAAAATGCCGGAAATGAACAAGAACTAAATCCCATTAATAGGGAACACAACTATTACAGTAAACACAGCTATTTAATATCTCAGGTCATTGCCATAATAACATTAATTATGTAGCGTCAGCACAGGAATAGCTCGTTCATTGACAAAAAATCAGCCACTAACTGACAGCGGAAGCAGGCCCGGTCCGACGTCCTAGTCATACATTCACCCACAGCCCAGCACAGAATGACTCAAGTCAACAAAATTTTCACATTACCAAGCTAGAATGCCATAAAGTCTCTCATACTGATAAAGTTGCAAGTCCTCCTAAGAGCCTGTGGGTATGGCCACTTGCAAAATACAAAGGCTTATGTGAGATCATGGACCCCCTGAATGTCTCAAAATCTGGGGGATCCATAGTTAAAAAAAATTACTGTGACAGTTAAGCTGCTGGCCTAGAATTAAATAGATGCCTAATTACAAATTTAGGGAAAAGGTCATTATTTAGCCAGACTGGCTTCTGTCTTTGGTGTCTTTTAACTAGAGATGCAGCACTGCTTCTTCCTCCTCTTCTCAGTATGATCAAAGCCCCTTCAAACACCCTCACACATTCATCTACGGGGCAATTTAGCATTTCCCCCCACTACAATGTCTTTGGTGGCTGCAGGACCAGAGCACAGATAAGAAATACACGCAAGATATGGGGACACAATGAAACGCAAACTCCACAAAGAAAAGAACCCCAAAACCCCGGCCAGGAACAGAACCCAGGCCGTCCTTAACCAGACGTGTGAACTCGAGTCCGACTCGAGTCACTAAAATCTGATGACTTGTGAACTTGACTCGACAACATTACTAAAGACTTGCGACTTGACTTAGACTTTACCTTTACTGACTTGGACTTGGAATCGGACTTGAGCTTTAAGACTCGAAAAGACTTGACAAAACCTACTTTTAACATAATGAATAAGTAAAACTGAAATCACGTAACTGGATCATTTTATATTAAATGGCGCACTGTAACGCTAGGGAGCTGAGCCGCTCAGCCCCAAATGATCCGTAACCTAGCAAACAAGTAAAGCCGTAACCGTGCAGCCAATCACGGGAAGCTTTGAGGGGGGCGCCAGTGTTGAATTTGTGCGGAGAAGACGAGTAACGATGATCCCAAAAAATAATCCTGTTCAACTACAAAGATTATAAAGTAGTAAATAAAAGAAGAACTGCGGTTATGCAAGACATGTGGAAGTCAAGATCACAGATGGAGGTGCAACACACTTCAAACTCGACATTTGAGCTGCACAAAGAACAGTAAGTCTGTGCTGTGTATATTATCCGGCGTATAGCAGTTAGCAAGCTAGCAAACGTAGCGACATAATAATAAACAACAGCGAATGTAAACAAAGCTGTTGTCCTCTGTTCGTCCCTCTCTCACACCATTCACTGTGAGAGATTTTACTGAAAATTAAAAGTGTTTAGGAAAACCACAGCATCTCAGCCACGACGTGGTGGAATTAGCATAGAGCAGAAAAGTGTCAAACACAGCAGTTCACACATGCTGTTGTAATCTATATATATATATTTAAGATATAGGTATATATATTATATATATATTATATATACTATTATATATATATATATATATAATATCGTCCCGCTGTGCCAAGGAAAAACAAGTATCTCCAAAATGGCAATTTTACAAGAGAGGCCAAAAAAACCTCATTCAATTTTAATGTAAAGTCAATGGAACGCAGACGTTTTTCTAAGCAATTTTAAGGGCCATTTCTGTTGGTTCTATTCATCATGTAGATCTCACAGTGTAAACGAATGCCGCTGTTTTTCAAATTATGCATAAAAGTCAAAATGGACAAAAAAATGGAGATACATGTTTTTCTATTGGACCGGCGACGATTATATATATTACAGGGTACCATACATAAACGCTTATGGGGTTTTAAGAATGTGATGTCATTAAAAATTCCTGTAGTCGGTTGGAATGTGTTCCGACTAACTTGGTCATTATAGTGTGGTGTTCTCAACCTTGGCCTTCGAGGCCCACTGCCCTGCACATTTTAGTGTTTTTTTCTACTGCTTCAGCACACCTATTTTAAAGACTCAGTAATGGGGCTGGTTATGAGGTGATTAGTTGGATCAGATGTGTTGGGAGAATGGAAAACAATAACAAAGTGCAGGGGCAGTGGGCCTCCAGGGGTCCATGGTTGAGAAAAAACAATGATGTAGTGTACTTTGTTAGCCTGTTGTTTACAGGAGAAATTTATAGCATGACTTGAAAAAACAGCTCATATGATATCATGGAATCATATGATATTCATTGGTCCTTTTAGTCCTAATTTTTTTTAAATCCATAAACGCTTGACTTTTTGTTGCTGTAAACTGTGTATAATGTCACATTCATTTTTCCATACTGCAGTTTTAGTAAGCAATATCTATTTAGAGATTACAGGTAAGGAGTAAAGTACTTTTTCGTTTACTGCACAGTTGACCTTACTTTGCAGTTATTTAATCCTCCAAATTATTTAATTAACGATTTGCCACTACTTGTTTCCTGTTAAGTAAAATAGCACTTTGTTGTTTGAACTGTTTGAATACCTAGTTTGATATGATGCAAGTTGTTTTTGTGTATACTAAATTACAAACTTTAAAAACATTTATGATTAATGTGCAGTTTATATACTATGAATCAGCTGCATCAGTTATGTGAAATATTGAAATGACATCTGGTGGGACTTTTTTTGACTAGGACTCGGAAGTTTAAGACTGGGACTTGACTTGAGACTTGCTTTTATTGGACTTGGGACTTGACTTGAGACTTTGCTTGTATTGACTTGGGACTTTGACTCGAGACTTGCTTGTATTGACTTGGGACTTGACTCGTGACTTGATTGTTAAGACTTGAGACTTACTTGTTACTTCTGCACCTTAGTGACTTGTTCCCATGTCCTGTCCTTACTGTGAGGCAACAGTACTACCCACTGGGCAAACCGTGCTGCCCCCTTAAAACCCTGCAAATATATCCCAGAGGTGTGTAGGTGAGTTGCAGTCATGCATAATTGCTTTATTTGGATCAGTCACATCACACCAGGCAGGGGGTGAAACACAAGGCAGTCAAACATCAGGGCCCCATCATGATTAGACTCCACAAAGAACGAAGTCCTGTTACCTGTTACCCTTTCATGTTCTTTAACATGCTTCTGGACCTGTCTGAGGAGGCCAGTAACTGAGTGGCTGGAGAGGTGAGCCAGCAGCCCCTGGGTTGTATGTTAAAATCCCATGACTATTTAACTTTTAACTAGAGATGCAGCACTGCTCTGCCTTAGGGCAGCGCTGTAGAACATTGGTTCACTAAGTTGTTTTTTTCTTAGTTTAACAACTGTAACATTGTCTGGGATATCTGAAAAACCTGTATAGCTCAACATATTCATATATCTGAACCATGCCAAATTTCCCAGGAGTTGTGAATGAATTTGCTAATTTCTCAAACCAAAGACAGAAGAGGGCACGAGTAGGAGCTCATGTGTGGAAGACCTACCAAACTAGAAAAGACCCATTTTCAAAATGAAAAGAAAACACCTCTGTGCCGCTATGTGGAGTGTGTTAGCACCAAGCCAATGCCAGTCACGGGGTATTTCAAAATGTACTCCTGGTAATCTGTTTTATTCACCAACCACTTTCTGACATTCATCAGCCTGATCGTAATTTAACAGGATGTACACACACTCTACAGCACGAAGGTGCAAACAATTCTGACCATTTCTTAAGATTTCAAGAACAAAGTTAGGAAATAAGGTATAATGATATTAATGAATGATGCCCAGTATTCTCTGACTGAGGTGTAGTATCTGGGCCCCTCCATGCAATGTTTAGGTATCTGGAGTTTTTTAGGTATGTTTTCCTTTTATGGATATTGATGTATGTCTAAGAAGAGGCCACTCTCTATATTCAAGCAAGACAGTGTCAGCAGAGGCTTCTCTTTACCATCTACACACCATTGCATCTCTTTTTAGGTTTCCAACAGAGGTACTATTTTAAATAGCCTGCCGACAGAAAGCTCATTTTCAGCTGGTATTAGAAAATAAGTACTTACTAGCGCACAGTCTGAAATATTCACTTGGAATTATTTTGAACAAGACAATAAATGATACACAGTCGAGTCACATTATTATGACCACCAGTTAATATCTAGAGTAACTGATGTGTGCATCATGGACAGCAATTATACGGGCTGGGAGTGACTCAGTAAGGTCCTGGTAGGTTGTCACACGTATCCGGAGCCATGCTGACTGTAGTGTATCCCACAGCTGCTGGAGGGTGGTGCTGGAGGGTGGTGCTGGAGACTGTTCAGACACTCTTCCATCAAAGACTTGCACATTTTACTTGTTGTTCTGGGGATTTTGAGTGCAAGTTAAGAAGTGTGAATCCTCCTGAATGTTCATCATGCCAATCGGTCACATTTGCACATTGGAATACAGAGATAAGAATGTTCATGGGTAAGATGACGAGCAAAAGGCAAAAGCTTGTTATCCAGCAGCTCAGTTGAGGCACAGTGTTCAGGTTTAGGACTATTTGTCCCATAATTAAAACATCCACAGAACATGAAGGAGGTGGCTATGTTTTTGTCCAGGGAGCTTATTAACGGTTGTTTGAGTCATCATGAATATTGTCCATCAAAAATGAATAGATGCACTCTCTGAACTGTCGAGAACTCCTTGCTGCAGGTTACATTGGTTTTGGCAGGCCACACTATCATAGTTACAAGAATTACAAACCCTAGAATGCCCTGTAAAATTGAATTGCTTTTGACTGTACACAATTACTTATCTGTGGGCTTTGGTGTCCTCTGGTGGTCAAAAGATGAAGAGCAGCTTTATATCTACCATGTCCCAGTATAGTTTAGGTTCTTAATCCTGATTCTGGAGACCTGGTCTATACTTCAGTCCCTGTATGCGCACTCCCTGATCTGCTCCACAGCCTCACGTATTCCACCTACCTTTAAAAAGGACCCTCCTCACCTTATCCATTTTCCATTAGCGTGTTCCTTTTGTGCTTCAAACTGGTGACAGCACTGAGGTGTTGTGGAAGTGGGTTCATTACTCAGAACTATGAGCAATTTGTAAGATGATGCAACATGTCAAATTACATACTCCAAACAAACAGGGGACAACACTTCACCAAAACATTGCGGTGTCCACCCCCCATGCAAAGTAGTGCTGTGTTTCACTTTCACTGGCTCTGAGAAATGAATATTTGGAGGTTTAATAGGAGTTCAGTACAGTTTGTTCACAAACAGCAGCACATTTTACTTCACCACAGCAATAAATGCATGTAATGTAGGAGAAAGTGTGAGACTGAGATTGACATAATGTCTTTATATCATGTGAAGGGTTAATGAGTTCTTCATGATCACACAATTCTTTTACAAAATGAACCATTAAAGAACCTTCCTTTGAAAAGTTCTGTGGGGAGCCAAAGTATATATATATTTTTAGCTTGTTTTATTGCCTTGTTATTTTTGATCTCTCTCTGCCAGTTATTTCTCACGTATTCTGCCTTTTCAGGGTCATAATGTTTCCTCCTTCTCTCTGCAGTCCTGATATTCATCTATCTTACACACCTCCATCTTACATCATGTGTTTGTTTGTTGAATTCACAGAACAGGCATATCTTAGTCTGTAATAATCTTTATTTAAATAGCACTTTTTATTAGAGTGATAATATATTTTATTGCTACACATGAGGTTAAAGGAAACACTGGAAAGCACAATTACAAACATGAAAAAAAAGCATAATTATTTTGATGTTAATGATATCTCATTAATGATAACTGAGCAGAACCTGCGCCATCTTCATCCTGATCATTAGAGAGTATTTTTTTGTTTATTGAAACGCCTGCACAATTTAATTAATTTAAGTCACTCAAAATTAATTCTCAGCAATTATGAGATGAAATAATAAACACAAAACAAAAAAAAAAACATCACATTTTTCTAAATACCGTCACACCACCTTGGTTAATGTATTATAGTTGTGTTCATGTATTGTTTTGCTTTTTTTTCATAGTTTTGTCATTTCTTAATATACAAACTTTTGGAACTCCAACATGTCTGTGCAGAATGTGAATGAAATGTAAATGGAATTTCTTATGGAAATAACTGTAAATAATTATTTAATTACATAAATCACATCACTCCAACTCATCCCAAAAATACTAGATGGAGCTTCAACATCCCAGACAATGCAGTTTCACTTCTCCACAGCGCAGTGCAGGGGTGCTTTATATCCTTCTAGCTGACATTTGGTACCAGGAATGGAGAATGGGTGCTCCAGAAAGTCCCATTCTATCCTAAAGAGAGTTTAGGAGAAAAGTTGAACACCTCTGTCCAGAATGGGTGCTGTGTAAATGTATGCAAGCTTGAGTTTCCAGAGCTTCGGATTAAACAGAAAAATCACTTTCCTGGGGCAAAAACACTAAAGTGTGTTGTTATAAACTTAGTAATCTCACTGTCGTCTAAACAGCTCCACTTAAGTTCATTTATTTTCTAAAGCTGACTGGTGCCCAGTATAACTACTACCAGTTCTATTACAGTGTCACTATAACAGCTAACCTTACCTGAGTCAGTACTAGGAGCCAGTTCCATTTCAGGAACTGCAGCTTTCCAAGATTTATGCTCAGGAAAATCTACAGTCATCTTTTCACCATCAATAGCTGCAGAGAAAAAATAATATTTACTCCTTATTAACAGCTTTTGAGTCTTTGTAATTGAATTTTAGTTAAATTAGCAGTTATAATGCATTCCACTAGTGTTAATGACTGTAAATGGTCTTGCCTGTAACCACACCAACACTCTTGTGAGAGGCATCTCCCCATTCATACTTTGGAGTAGTAACAGAGGCTTTCACCCTGACCCGATCTCCAACCCGGAAACAGTCTGTAATGAGATTAGAAGAAGTACTTATTCTCTTAACTAAAATAAATCAATAAATAATCACATTCACTCCAACTCATCTCCAAATGGAGCTCCAACATCCCAGAGAATGCAGTTTTACTTCTCCACAGTCCAGCGAGTGGGACTTTAAATCCATCTAGCTGACATTTCGTATCAGGGATGGAGAATGGCTGCTCCAGAAAGTCCCATTCTATCCTAAGAAGATTTTAGGAAAAAAGTTGAACACCTGTGTCCAGAATGGGTGCTGTGTAAACGTCTGACGTAACTATCCAAGCTTGAATTTCCAGAGCTTCAGATTAAACAGAAAAATCACTTTCCTGGGGTAAAAACACTAAAGTGTGTTGTTATAAACTTAGTAATCTCACTGTCGTCTAAACAGCTCCACTTCAATTCGTTTCTTTTCTAAAGCTGACTGATGCCCAGTATCACTATTACCAGTTCTATTACAGTGTCACTATAACAGCTAACCTTACCTGAGTCAGTACTGGGAGCCAGTTCCATTTCAGGAACTGCAGCATTCCAAGATTTTTGCTCAGGAAAATCTACAGTCATCTTTTCACCATCAATAGCTGCAGAGAAAAAATAATATTTACTCCTTATTAACAGCTTTTAAGTCTTTGTATTTGAATTTTAGTTAAATTAGCAGTTATAATGCATTCCACTAGTGTTAATGACTGTAAATGGTCTTGCCTGTAACCACACCAACACTGTTGTGAGAGGCACTTCCCCACTTGTACTTTGGAGTAGTAACAGAGGCTTTCACCCTGACCCGATCTCCAACCCTGAAACAGTCTGTAATGAGATTAGAAGAAGTACTGAGTTTTATTGATGTACTGAGGAAACAAATATCAGCATATTTCTCATCATTATGAAAATGGAAAATGGTCTCCTAAAGAGCTACAACAAGAGCATTAGCATTTGAATAGCCAAAGGTATTGTCTAGTTCCCTGGTTTAATTTTGTTTATATAAATACATACAGTATACTGTATCTACATTTCTTAAACGTCATAGATTTTATTGGTTCTGTTGGTTAGTCTTATATGCTGTGTCCCTTATAACTTAATATACTTAATATATTGTGATTTTTTTGTCCATGTGTGTGCATGCATGTCTCATATGACATTGATTTCTTCCAAAAATGAGAAAATGATTTTAATTACTATTAAAACCATCTTAACCATCTTCATAGAGTTAACTGTCAAGTGCACCGCATTCAGAGATTAACTTGTTTTGCTAGACGTGTGTATGTATTAAAATTAAGATGAATACAAATGAATTCTAATTAACAGTAATCATTTGCCAGCTACTACTATAGTCCAAACATTTTAAACAAGTAAGCAAGACACAAAATACAGGGGCTCGACCTCTTGGATCCTCTAAATATCCCGCAATCAAAAATCTAGGAAGTCCCTGACAATAAACTCACTATGATGTAATGCTGTTCACTAGGAACTCCTCCAATGAAACAGTAAGCTTCTCTTACTTATTCTCTTAACTAACTAGAGATGCTACGCTGGTCTGTCTCAGGGTGGTGCCATTGCATTTCAGTTCACCTAGTTGTTCCTTCAGACCCTAGCAACTGTATCTACACCTGGAATACCTCTGAAAAACTTTACAATATACCACAGTGTATTTGAAAATCTGAATTTTTGCCCAATTTTCTCAAATGATCAGCGGGAAGATAGAACTGTCTTATCCTTGAAACAAAAGACGGAAGAGGAGATGTGTAGGATCTCAGAAAGTATGTGAGACATACTTAACTAGAAAAGAACGAGAGGAAGAACTGTTAAACCAGACAGTGCTTCTATGTTAAATGAGTAGCAGCTCACCAACACTGAAGAAGACTTTAGTCTATATGGGACCTCAGAAAATGTTCTCATTCATTTTCACACACTGCAAGTAGCTGTAAGCTACATGATCCCCTCATTACCATATTTAAAAATATTGGATCATGATTTGTGATCTAAGCTGCTATATGGGACCTTATGGCTCTTTATTCCAATGAGAAAAAGACATAATTTTCCATGGGAAATGTGAACTGCACTATGACAACTCATTTGACACACATATATATATATATATATATATATATATATATATATATATATATATATATATCCATAATCAAACCTAATCATAATAAGACATTCAAGAACCATAAAAACTACATAATCAACAATAATAACAAAATCAAGTAAGAACATGAAAAACAAGAAACCTAAACAGAACTATAAGGAACCAGACATGGAGACAAAACACCAAGCAAACACAGGGAGAAAAACAACTAGGAGTTTAAATAAGCAAGGTTAAATTAGAAACACCTGGGATGGGGTGGAGCCACCAACTAAAAACAAGTACAGGGTGTGGCAAGAGGACAGGCGACAGGGAGGAGCTGGAAATCAAAACAACAGAAGCACATGGTAGTAATAGCAAGGCAGGGGCACATGGAAGAAACAGGAGGGAAAACAGAGACAGAAACAGAGAAACAAGGGCATAACCAGATGTGACAGAGAGACCAAGTAAAACTATTGCATATTTAGGCTGGAATGGTTGTGGTATGGTCATTTAGCCATTATTTATTTAAAAAGCTGTTTAATAGCTTCTGACATTTCTTGGACCATCAGTGATGGCCTCTTCACCTTTTCCAATATTCAACATATAACAGTTAACACGTTTGAATTCATAAAGGAGAATTACACTGTATATGTTTTTCACCCCAAAGGAAAACGTTGAGGAGCAGAGCAGTGAAAACCTCCGCATGACTCGATTCGTATTAGAGGAATTTTAGAGGATCTCATTGGTCACTTACCACAGTTAGTCAGTCTCTTCAGGAGTCCATCATTCTCCTTTTGTAACTGGTCCTGTTGGACTCTCATGGTGTTGTAGCTGGTCTGTAGTTTTTCTTTTTCATCAGTTATTTGCTTCACTTCATGGTACAGCTGGTCTTTATCTCTTCTCAGATCCTTGCTGCTAATCTCTAATTGTTGTTTCTCTACTGTCATGTTGTAGTATTTGATCTGTAGCTGGTCTCTCTCTGCAATAAACTTGGAACACAGCGCTGCGATAGCAGTCACCAGGAGAACACTCAATAGGCCCAGGCACACCGCCGTCACTTTGTAGCAATCACTCCCTGCAGTGTTGTTTACTGGAACTAGAAAAAAATCACCATTATGGAGTACCTCTAAAGTATCATTTAAATCACAAATTTCATTTAAATCACAAATTTCATTTAACGCAAATCTTACACTGAATACTACATTGTTAAATATGTTTATTAATTACCACAGGACACCATTAGGAACCGCTACAACTCCATGCCGAGGGATTGCTGAGAGACACTACTTCTGTATGCGTAGCTCAATAAATATTACCTATATCGGTCTAGACTTATCATCATTAAAGGTTACCGGGAACAATGAATGATGATAAGTCTAGACTGCATTCATTGCCACTGACTTTTACTTGCTGACTGCTAAAATATTTGGAAATGGACAAAACACAAAATGAACATTTGATAAGGTCTAACTTCAAATAAATCCAAACTGAAATATGGACACTTCATGGAGTTATTAGCTTAGTTGCAGCTTAGTCTCAGTTTAACACAGATGCAGCTAAACCAGTAACTTCAGGGGGTTTAACACACAGCTAAACTTAATTGCTTTCTCAAAACAACACACATCTACCTGATCCATCACTAAATGTCCATTAAAGTAGATGTACTGTAACGTCATATTACGATCAGTCAAACTAAAACCAATCATTACAATAAAAGGGAATATTTTGCTATATAAAAAAGAAATACCAAAATCAAAATGATAAAACTGTCTTTCTACAGTTCATTTAGTGAATGCAGTAAAAGCATTCTCAAATTTTATTTCAGGTCTTATGCAACACAGAAATGGAAATTACATCTGTGCGTGTTCATTTTATTTACATGTAATTTACAATTATTAACAACAATGTATTGTTGCTGACACAGCAAATGGGTTTGGTTTAAACCACATGTCCACTTTAAACTGCAACATCTGAGGACACAGCGATGGAGTTTTAGGAACCCATATGACTCAACAAGTTCAAACTCAAGTTAACCCCTAAAGCACAGCTAAGCTTATAAAAGTGAAGGTGCCCCAACCAGACTGTTTCAGATACAAACTCTCTTGTTTTAAATTCCCTCTGCTTGTACCCTGTAGCATCTTGACAGGTTAATTAAATAGTATGAATCTAAAGACTACCATACATTAGAGAGTTTTTTGAAACAAAGCTCTTTTGAAACACTAAACTCTGACACTCTCTCACATCTAAAGACAAGTTAATGCTCAGAGTCTTCAGTCACAGCCTATGATTTTGCAAACACTGAAATCTTGAAGTGTCACCATTTGCAAAACTGCAACTACTTTGTTTGAAGTTTTTTTCCCATCATGCTCCTGGTGTACATTTAGAAGAAGATAATAGAAGAGAAAATGTAGAACTGAAACAGTGTATTAACATATAGTATAGCTAAACGTCACAGCTTGTTGCACATATCTCATCTACCCACCACAGTGGTTTCTGTGGGTGCTTTGCTGCTTCCTATTTTGTGCTGTCCATGCCACTTATTGCATGAGCCAAGACTGAGGGCTTGTGTCAAGACATTTGCTGAGATAGGGCATTAGCTAAATTAGGGCATTAGAGATTTTTGTGACTTTATTATCTAAATAAATATTTTAAGAACTAAATTATTAAAGTAAGAATGTATTCAGTGAATAATTTAATGATTGTATTTTGAAATGAAAGTTTATGTGATTTAAAATAAATGAACTGTTATTTAAAATGCATTATAGTAATTATTGCAAAATTCCCCACTGTGGTATCAATAATGGATTGTCTTATCTTATTGAAATAAAAAAATGATATATATTATTTATTTATGTCTCTACATATTTATCATTACCTAAAAATTACTAGCTACTTTATTTACATTACTACAGAATGGAGCTAATCTAGTAGCTTTGTCTACTAGCTACATCACCCTCATTAGACTTATTAATTTTTGAAAAAGTAGTTCAGTCACTTAAGTAGACATACTAGATGTAACTCCATTCAGAAGCAGTTTACTAAAAGAAGTTAGCACTTCTCATTTCCATTCGTAACACAAATTAATAGCTATCTACATTATACCATTGGGCTACATTATACCACTAAGCCTTGGGCTTAGTAAATAGGTTGACTAAATAAATGGTTAAATAATCCCCCAGTTTGTATTTAAACCCCTCTGTTTCTGACACACATTGGGAAGTACTGCCAAACCTAGTTTGCTTACTAAGCGTTTTCTCCTGCTTTCCTGGTATGCTATCGCTGGTTTTGATTTCTCTTTGATTTTGATTTACTCCCTTGGATTCTCCCCTTGTTCTGATTTGTTTGACTCTATGGTTTTCGTTTTCTCTTTTGTTTATTAGTTTATTCTCTTATTTTCTCCCTTGGATTTGTTTTCTGGTTAGTCTCTGATTCTCGGCCCAGGTAGCAAGCCAGATTAATTTGATGGATGACGATCTGACGCTAAATAAACCAATTCCTCAACCATTCGGCTGGACCAACTCAAGCATGGGATGGTTCCTGTTTTCCACTGGACCTCATTCATCTGCACAACACACACGTTGCAGCATGTGCTCGCCCAGCTTCCAAAGCACCCTCTGAGGACAGCCAGGAAGATGCTATGCAAGTCGACTCATCACATCTATCTCCGGAGGAGAGGTTTTATTGTCTTAGCAGATGTCTCTGTCTGTCCTGTGACACTGCCGGCCATGCTCTATGTGACTGTTGGACCTCTCCCCAAAAACCCCAAAGGGGGCACTATGAATATTTGGTTATGTCTTGTGGGTTACGGAACACCCCTTCCGTCTTCCAGTCATTTATCAGTTACGTCCTGGGTTCTTATGTTTTTCCAACATTTATTGCCGATTCAAATGTAATTATAGCACTGTGGATGCTCCTCTCAACTCTCTGCTTAAGTTCAATGCCAAGAACATTGCTTGAACCCCTAAGGCAGAGAGTTTTGAGGTGTTGAAACAGAGCTTCACCACTGCTTCTTTGCTTAAGCATCCCAGCCCTACTAAAGCTTTCATTGCACACCAGTGCATACAATTATTTACTTAAAATTCTAATAGTTAAGGAAACTAGTTAGTTAAGGGAACAAATTAGTTCTTTGTTTTCGCTGTATCTGACTGACCCAACAGCTGCAATTTTGGACATTCAGTGCTCAGTGACGTCCACCATGGATCATCCTGTTAGTGCCAGGACTATGACGCCTCGACGCAGGACTACATGCACACCGACTGCCCTCAGTACCACATCAACATCAACAAAGGCAGCAATAGTATCGTGCAAGACTGCTATGGATTGACAAAGAATGGCAGCGAGTCATCTTTAGTGACAAGTCCCACTTTTGTCTTGGTGAAGACGACCAATGAATCTGCGTGTGGAGGCACTGTGTTCAGTGCCAAAATAAACGATTTGTTGTCACACATTACATGTCCAGGAGGCCTGTGTGAGGAACTGTGTGAGAATATTCAAGCTGCATGGGAAGGATTATCACCGGACACCATTAGGAACCACAACTCCATCCCGAGATGTCTGGCATGTTGGGTTAGCAAGCATGGCAGCCCAACCCCAGTGCAACACGCAACTCACGCTGAGATAAAATCACAAAAGCTGTGATGTGTTGGCACTATGATTTAAAAAACTGTTAAATAATTAATTTGTGCTTGATCTTCCTTTGGACTGGAAATTGGAAGAAGAGTTTTACCAAAAAGTGGCTTCCCTATTTAAAAAATAGTAAGAACAGAATACAGAACTACTTTTTCTTCCTTCATTGCAATCCTTCTGGTTCCAGTTCTGAGACTGCGTGAAGCGTAAATGTTTTAAATAAATAATGGAGATGCTGGTTTTGTATTTTATTAGAATAAAATAGATGTAAAGCAGCGCTGTGATCGCCTGAGTGATGTGGATACACTACACATAAGGGAAAATGTCTCCACAATAAATGCAGAAAAAAGGACAGTTCTGCGAGATTTTTTGTTCACTATGAGGAAAGCTGGTTACACAAAATGCAGTGTATAATTCGATTACACTTTTGCTAAGGCAATGTTGAGGTTATGGTCTGAGTTATTGCACACTAGCATAGCCATATTCAGCTATTAAAAACCAATTCTGGGGAAAATAGAAACTTGAGGGGAGAAGTGTTGGTGTGTATATCAGTGTGTGTGTTTGGTGTGTGTGAGTGTACTGTACCTGACTTCTCAGATTCTTTGGTGTTTCTGGTTCCGCAGTTGTCTTCATTTGCATATATATCTTCATACGAGCCGTCACTTCCATCAGATCTGTTGTCAGCAGTAATCCCTGAGTTTGTATAAATATTCTCACTCATCTCCATTCTGGTCTCTCTAGATGCAGTCATATTAATTGTCCAGCCTCTACAGGACAGCGATGGGCAGAATGTATTCAGAGAGGACTGAGAGAATGTGTATAGCACTTGCCTTGAACACGCACATCCTGTTGTACTAATTTTACTTACTGGTTTTGCAAAAAGTAGAAGTGAGATACTGCAAAGACAGTTTAAGGAGAGAGAGCACAGTAGAGAAAGCCCTCTGTTATTGTATTGACATTGATATTGTATTTTAATTTTATGCTCCATCTTAAATGATCCAGCAGTTAAGTGACCAAATTTAACAATAGTTACATTTAAGGTGGAATGCTGGATTAAAATATAAAGCTGGTAAAAAAAGCTCAATTTTATTTTGCCTTGTGCAGCCTCATGGAGAATGATAGACTAAAAATCAGTGAAATAATTTCTCTTGTTTTTGCATGGGAGCCTAGAAGGTTTCTTCACTTGTTTAAACGGGCAAAGTTGAATTCTAATGCTTGCGGTGCTCACCACATCCTTTCTGTTCTTGGCTGGCTAAAGTCACATCTGAAGTGGTCTTCTGCTTTTGAAGTCAATCCACTACAACAAATTGTCCTACATGTGCAGAGTGACCCAACAGCCACAAGTGCAGATATTCAGCGAGCAGTGATGCCCTCCATCATCATGTTAGTGCCAGCATCATTGGCAGACAGCTGCACTGGACTACATGCACACAGACCGCTACAACTACAGCCCTAAACACAACATCAGTGCTACCAAAGATTGCTACGATGTCATGCCAGACTGTCATAGAGTCCTGCTTTGGTCTTGATGGAGTCGGCCAACTAATCCATGTGTGGAGACATTGTGGTTAGCACTGAGATGAACGGTTTGTTGTCATGCGTCACACATCCTAAAGGCCTGGTGTCACTCCACCTCCACCTTCACCCCTAACTCACAATCTGCAGGAACAGTGTGAGAATATTCCAGCTGCATGGGATGGATTATCACAGGACACCAATAGGAACCTGTACAACTCCATGCTGAGTCGTCTGGCATGCTGAGTTACATGGCAAACATGATGACTTGACACCATACTGAGAGACACTACTTCTGTAGCTCAATAAATATTACCCATACCAGTCTAAATTCATTATCACTTATTGTTTATGGTAACCTTCAGCTTCCTTTGAGTAGCATTGGAATAAGACACATCCTTCTGGGTGTGATAATTCTTTTAATGATGATAAGAGCCAACGTGATAAAAAAACTATCATTAAGACTCAAGCAGATACAAACGGAGCACGGGCAGGGGAAGGGCACGTGGTGGGGCAGGGACATCCAGGGCATGTCAGGTCTTATTTGAGTTGTTAAAAAAGGGGATAAACGATTCTGAACTGCATCATTTTAAAATGTTTCTCTGCCTTTTAAGCGTTTCTCTTTGTCATTCTTTGTCTGCAAGTTTCAGTTTTGGTCTGTTATTGTGGGTTTTTTTGTCTCTAGGTTTTCTCTTTCAGCTTGGTTGCTGTATTGTTGGCTTGGTTTGTAACCCTGGCTTGTGTTTTGGTTTTTGGTTCTGTCTCTTCCCATGTTGGTATGTTTGCCCTGGATTTGCTACTGAAGTTTATTGACCTTAGCCTCATAATAAATCTGGTCTTGCTTTTAGCTCTGCTAGCCTCAAGTTTAATCTGTCTAACTTTTCACTCCTTGAAGCTTGTAGCTGATTGGTGGTCTGGGGTTGGCAGTCTTGGGCTAGTGGTTGGTGTGGAGCGACAGATAACACCACTTGTCATTGAGTTTGTCATTGGGGTTCTGTTTCTGGTCTTAGTGACTACGCTGTGCTACAGAGTCCTTGGGAAAGAATCCTACCTCTACATTGGCCTACCTGTAATATGATTAACCTTGTAAGTCGCTCTGAATAGGAGCGTCAGCTAAATGTAAATGGTCTTATAAATGTGAAGGACATGAAATGGCTGAATATATTGAACAGTGTTATGAATAAGATCAGTGGATGATTTGTGCAGTAGCTAGACTTGATGGTTTTAATTATATTGTTTGACTGAGG
Organism: Prochilodus magdalenae; assembly: GCA_024036415.1. Taxonomy (NCBI): domain Eukaryota; kingdom Metazoa; phylum Chordata; class Actinopteri; order Characiformes; family Prochilodontidae; genus Prochilodus; species Prochilodus magdalenae. The sequence continues at coordinate 61,428 of JAMWET010001645.1, read as the reverse complement.
CACAAACAGCACATGGCAGAAAGCTAAGCACTAATACACAGATTCACTTGAACTTATAATGAATGTGACAGTAGATTCCAGAGATCTGCTGTGTAATCCAGAATTTCCGTATTCATGTCTTATGCAGACAGTTCCATTTCCGCTGGATCCCCAGCCCAGTCAGACTTTTCTGGAAAGTCCACCACCAGTTTAAGAGCTAAACAAAAACAAACAAAAAATCTGTTTAATAAAACATCATCTTTTTTTGCCCTCAAAAACACAGTTTCATAAATGATATTAAAACATTAAAAACACCAACACATTACTTTTTATGCACTGGACATAAACAGCATAACTGTATAATAATTCAAAATAATAGATAGATAGATAGATAGATAGATAGATAGATAGATAGATAGATAGATAGATAGATAGATAGATAGATAGATAGATAGATAGATAGATAGCATCACAAGTTTATCTTTATTAAACTTTTGTCGTGTATGGATAATTTGGTTGGTGGTGGAATATAGGGCAGATGTTGCTTTTTGTTTTTGTTCCATGGAGAAAAACATGTTGAAGTCCAGCCTTAGTATTATACATCAGCACATTAACACAGCAATAGGGACTTAGCAATGTAAGAGTAGGAGCAGGACACATGTGTAGCGGGGCTAAACACACAGGCAGGCAACACCATGAGCAGATTCATATTCCGAAAACCAGGAGACAGAAGGGCTCAGACCTCAACTGAATCAACACGAAACACACATGGTGTCACATACCACCCCCTCCTGGGCCTGTACGGTACTGCACGTGGCTATTTTCCAGCTCCTTATTTGCTTCACATATGTCTATATAAATGGTGTATGTGCATACATGGTGTATCTAAACTTACACACCTAAAATAAATTAAATGTATGTTTTCCTGCATGTATGATTATTGATTGCAATATTTTAAATTATTTCCTAGTTATGGTCTGTTTAGGTCCAGTGTATAAAAAATAATGTGTTGGTGGTTTTAGTGTTTTAAAGTCATTTACGAAACTGTTATATATACCCATTTATAAAAGTGCTTTTGAGGGCAAAAAATAAAAGTTTTTATTTTTTTTTTATTTATTTATTTTTTGCCTATTTGCAAAGTCTCTGTGTTCATTGGTTTCTGCTAGTATGGATTTGTCTCTGATGCTGCCTGCCTGTGTTTAGAGCCCCGCCTGTTTTAACTGATTTTATGGACTTCGCCTAATAAACTCGGTCAGTATTTGCAATCTGCCTCATCACACATGGAAACCAAAGGGGTATATGTGGGTGTCTTAATGAGTCCTGGATCAGCTGAATGTGTTTTGAATGGGTGGAGCAGGAGGAGCAAGGGAGGAGCCAGAAAAGAAAGGCCTAGCCATGTGCAGTACCGTGCAGGCCCAGGAGGGGGTTATATGAATAAACAATCAACACTGCTAAAATTCTCATTCCATAATTATCCATATTTGGTCACGACATTAACATAGTAGGAAAGACACATCAGACATGTACCACTACACAAACACAACTTATTTTTTTCACGACTACCAAAAACAATTTAAACAAAGCTTAGCATGTTGTCATAGGGTGCCATTACAGATTCATGCCATCTCTCATGGTGGAAAACAACAAACCATGCTGATACAAAACAGACTTGCCTTTGATCGTGCCCACACTTTTATGGCTGACGGATTCCCAGTTGTATTTTGGAGTCTTAACTGAGGCTTTCACTCGGACTCTGTCTCCAGGCTTGAACTTACAGAATTCTGGAAAAGAAAGAAATCGTATTCATTGGGATAAGCGCTAAGTGCACTATCGCACAAACTACCCACTGTTCTTAATGTGGCTAGAATTTAATCTTTAATATTTTTTTCCTCCTTTTTTCCAGACTTTATTTATTTATCCTATAATCAATACATTTCATGATTATGGTGCTACCATAACGGTCCGTCTTACCTGAGTCAGCACTGGGAGCCAGTTCCATTTCAGAAACTGCAGCCTTCCAAGATTTATGCTCAGGAAAGTCTACAGTCATTTTTTCACCATCAATAGCTGCAGAAAGAGGAAGTTTTTGATCAGTGTGTACCAACAGGAAATTTTGTGTACATGACAAACTGTGAGTCACGATGACATTACATTCCAATACTGTAAATAAATGTGAATGTTCTTGCCTGTCACCACACCAACACCATTGTAAGAGATACGTCCCCACTTGTACTTTGGTGTTTTAACAGAGGCTTTCACTCTGACTCGATCTCCAACCCTGAAACAGTCTGTAACATAATTACAGGAGCATTGAGTTCTGAGTTCTGTTGATGTACTGAGCAAACAAATATCAGAGTATCGTAATTATGGAAATGAAATTTTGTCTTCTCAAGAGCAACCAAGAGCATTAGTATTAGAATAACCAACACCATTGGATGGTTTCCCATTACTCCAAAGATCAGGTCTATTGCTGCCCAACCCAGTGATTTTACACCCTCTGACTGATGCTTGAGATAGGATATGGTGACCTCATGTCTGTGTACTATTACAAACTCAGTGATTTACATGTAGTCTACATATTTCCATTTCATTTCATTTTTTTTATCTTTTTTAAAAAGATTAATGCCTGGTATCACCATAATAGCTATACTTACCTTTGGGAGCCAGTTCTATTTTAGAAGGGACAGTAATCCACGATTTATGCTCAGGAAAATCTACAAGCATTTTTTCATCTATGATAGCTGCAGAGAGAGAGGAGGATTTTTATCAGTGTGTGCCAACGGGAAATTTGATATAATTGAAAAAAATGAGTTACAGTTGCATTACACTGTAATTAATTAGTTACTACACTGTAATTAATTAGACTACAAAATGCTCTTGCCTGTAACCACTCCAACACTGCTGTTAGAGGTAGGTGCCCACAGGTGTTTTGGAGTGTGAACAGAGGCTTTTACCCTGACCCAGTCTCCAATCCTGAAACATTCTGTAACAGCAGTAGAAGTACTGTGAAAACAGCTCTACATACAAATACAAAGAGTTAGTTTCTCTGATTTAAATGATAGCATGTTAGTACAGTAGAATTTATGTTCTATTACAGTAGAATTTAAAATTTAAAATTTGAATTTTTAAGATTTCTGAATTCTCACCTGCTAATTTTCCATTTTCCAAATTGCCATTCTCCCTAAATAACATTTCAAGAGATTGTCTATTTACCATCATCTAAAACAATGACAGGTGGGAGGAGTAGGAATCCACCTCCAAGCACCTGCTTAGCAAAACGAGAGCCAATCAGCACTGATGGACAGAAGTGACATGAACTGAGAATTTTCCCGTGCTTAAACTTCTCAAAAATACCTTCATTTTGGCCCTTTCAGTTGTTTTTGTGGCTCTCCTGTCTTTTAATAACCAACATCCATATTGGTTATTTGATCTATGAATACAGATACGTATACATAGATAAATAAATACTTGTATGTATATCTCTCTTTTCCACATATACTTCATTAGCATCGTCATTTATAGGCTCTTTCATTTACTTTGACTGCTGTACCAGTTTTAGAATAATTATTATAATAATAATAATTTCTAATATCTTGATTAATAGTTAGGGTTGGTCAGTTAGGTTTAACAGTCCAAACAGGTAAGCTACATCAATGCAGACATGTTCAGTAGCTAGCAAGTTCCCATCACCATGTTTTAATCCTCTCATGTATTTCAGTATATTGGACCATGATACGAGGTTCATTGCTGCCATACAAAGCCAAGCTACTGTGTGATGGCTCACAAATAATTTAGTTTTTTTGGGGGGGCGGGGTTTCAGATTTGCTGAGAAAATCAGTTTTCAATGAAAACTGATAACTAATGTGAAATAGCTTTCTACACAATCATAATCATAAAGTAGAAAAATACCCAAGGTAAAATATTCCTTCAGTTAAAGTACAAGTTCTTCACTTTAGACCTCTACTGGAGTAAAAGTACTTACGTATTTACCTTTAAATGTACTTAGGTATGGAGAGTTAAAGCAGCATGATTTATTATAGCTCAGCCTATTAAAACTTCTGGAGCAAGATTCTTAATTAACTCATTTTAGGTGAAGAGACTTTGTGTTTTTTGGTCCCCCATTCTTTAATAGAAGGTCATTAATCAGTCTGAGTCTGATGTCTATTTAAATTATCATAGAACAAAACACTGAAGGAGAACAGTTTCCATTAGCTAGAACCAAACTCTGTCCAACAGTATAAAACAACACTGTACCCTGATTGGTGCTCTCGGTTTGCACTTTTTTCATTTGGACAGGAGGGAAAAAGGAGGGATAGATATCTCATAATGTAGTGGCGTTTAAAAAGAGGGGATGGGGGACAAAAACACTGACTTAATAATAGTAACTCAGTAAATGAAACCTACGGGACACCCTTGTGCTGCAGTAGCATACATTTACATTTAACATCTAACGTATATTTAAGGATTATATTGTACAGTGTGGAGCTTGATAGTGTGACTGGTACCTGTAACTGGTAAAGGACAGTTTGCTGTGTGTGCACATTTTAGAGGATCTCATTGGTCACTCTGAGCACTGGTATTTACTCACCACAATAAGTGACTTTCTTCTTAAGTTCGTTTTTCTCCTTTTGTAGCTGGTCGCTTTCTGCTGTGAGGTGGGTGTATTTGGTCTGTAACTGGTCTCTTTCTGCAGTTAACTTGAGGCACAGCCCTGTGAGAGCAGCCAGCAGGAGTACGCTCAAAATGCCCAGACAGAGTGTCATCACTTTGTAGAATTTGCTTCCTACAGTGTTAAATACTGAAATTAGTCATGACTTCAAGTATAAAGAATTTGTCAATAATTTGTTAAATATGTTTATGTATTATTGCACAAATGGCTAGGAACTTCTCTAAAGCTTAAAACTCACCATGCATGATTATGTAAATCCCCCCACTACCCTAGATAGAGATATGTGGAATATGATTTTGACTGTGTCATGCTTTTAAATACCAATGTCATGTATCTGTTTTAGGTTACAGCTCACTGCACAGGGAAAACATCTCAAACAAGTTAAATTAGTGCAGGCATGTCCTGATGCCACGTCAAGATCTTAGTATATATTTCTTGCCTCCTTACTAAGTGAGATATATTTATATATTTATATTTACATATCCATCGATAGTGACCCGCACTATGTATAGTTCTATAGCTTATAGCTTAACAGTTAGTAATACTGCTGCCGGTACCGACCGACCCTTTTTAGGTTGTTCATACTGCACAACACTGTTTTATTTTTATTTCTGTATTTGTATTTGTATCTGTGCTGTTCTCTTTTTGTGAAACCGCTACTGGCTGCTAAATTTCCTTCGGGATCAATAAAGTATCTATCTATCTATCTATCTATCTAGTACTTTGGACCGTGACAGAATCAAGGTTATTCGTGACGAATAGCTGCTTTCAGATTTACTGAGAAAACTGTTTTCAGTGGACCTTTGCACTATTAGAACACATTTGACACAAAAGTCTGTCTATACAAACATCAGGCATCCAAGAGGAGCTCACATTCATTTTTGGGTGCAGATGGACTTTAGGAGCTTCCAGATGTCCATTGTTCTTTGTGAATTATATAATCTTATGCTTGTATAAATGACAATAGCAAAACCCTTATGGTGCTACATAGAAACCATAAATAATGAAAAGACCACTTTAGCCATTCAAATGGTTCTTTACATGTTCATGATTCTATATAGAGCCATTTTGTTTGCTAAAGAACCCATTTTTAAAGCATCCAAAGAGATGTCCAAGAAAAAAAACAGTCTCTAGGAGCAGGGATGAGTTCAGGTTCCACCAAAAAACGCAGCTGCTTATAATCCAACCATTTAACAACAATGTTGCTCCATGAGTTGTTGTACACTAGCATAGCCATTTAAAAAAATAATGATTCTGGTGGAAAAATAGAAACATGAAGGGGCAGGTGTCTATATATCTGTGTGTCTGTGTGTGCCCATACTGTACCTGACTTCTCAGGTTCTTCGCTGGTTTTGGCCCCACGGTTGTTTTTGTATGCATAAATATCTTCATACACGCCATGACTTCCATCAGAGCTGTTGTCTCTAAACATTTCAGAATTTGCATAAATACTCTCACTCTTCTCCATTCTGGGATCTCTAGATGTAGCCATATTGAATGTTCAGCCTACAGGACACTACTGGACAAACTGTATTCAGAGAGGACTGAATGATTTTTGCTCTTCCCTTGAACACGCACATCCTGTTAAGCTAGTGACAGCAAAGTGTATTATTGTGGTTGGTGGTTGGTGTGGCGCAATGGATAACACCGCTTGTCACTGAGGTACCAAGCCATGTGGGAGACTGGGGTTTGAATCCTGGTCTGGTGACTATGCCATGCTTCACCAATCTACACCTGGGCAGGACTCCTAACACTACATTGGCCCACCTGTAATATGATTAAGCTTGTAAGTTGCTCTTTATAAGAGTGTCAGCTAAATTATGTAAATGTTTATGTAGAGAGAACACTGGACAGGAAGCTCCCTGTTGTTCTCTCTTCCTATTGTTCCACCTGTCTGGGCCACCTATTTCTCCCACACAACAAATTGATGCTGAAAGTCAAAGCTGAAGGTGGCTTCTTATTTTAAAAAAAATTCTGCTCCATCTTAAATGACACAGCAGTTAAAAGTCAACTTCAGCTTCCTGGTGCGTGATACAGGTGGTTTTACTGCAGAAGCTGTAAAATCAGTCAAATAGTTTCTCTTGTGTTGCTTCTATGAGGAGAATGGTCAGTTCGCCTGGAAGGTTTCTTCAATGTTTATGAAGACAAAGTTAAATTCTAATGCTTTGCCTGTTTACTGACATAAAATGAGCCAAGTAACAGACATTTGACAGCATTGCTGTGCACCAACTTTAAAGCAAAAAAACGAACAGACTGTAAGTGCAGAGTGCAGTTAGTCTCTCCATTTCTCTTTCACTTAAGGTTTCAAGTCTTTCTAATTCAAAGGTTTCTATTCCAAGTCAGAATTGGTGTTTATTAATATTAAAGTCACAGTCATTGCCAAATTTATAACTCAGATCTGACTCGAGTCCACACTCCTGGACACATTCCTTTGAGACAACCCAAAGGTGTTCTACTAGATTCATGTCCGGTGACTATGAAGCCCACATAAAGCCCATCATAAAGCCAGGTCGGGGTGACCTCTGCTTTAACTTTAGCCATAAAAGGATCCTTACTGTAGTCATGTATGGACACACATGGTCATCTATCAATAATTAAACAGGCCATAGCACTTGAGCATGGATTGACCGGTATCAACTGGCCCAAATTGTGCCCAGAAAACATTCACTCTTGCACCACCTCCACCTGCCTGAACTGTTCACACAACGTGGGCTGGGTCAATGGATTCATGCTGTTGGGACCAAATTCTGACACTATCATCTGTGTGCCTCAGCAGAAATTGGGATTCCACAGGGCTACGTTTTTCCAGAATTCTGGGACCAGTTTTGCCGAGCCTGTGCCCACCGCAGTCTTTCTGTTCTTGGATGGCAGAAGTAACACTTGACATGGTCTTCTGCTGTTGTAGCCCATTCACCTCAAGGATCAATGTGTTGTGCATTCTGAGATGATGTTCTGCTCATGATTATAACAGTGTGGTTACTTGAGTTTACAGGGCTTTTCTGTCAACTCCATTCTTATCAACAGAGTCAGCAGGACTGTCGATCACTGGATGAGTTTTCTTTATTGCTCTATTTTGAGTGAACTCACATTTCCTCCATTCTGATGGATGACATAAGCATTACATGAAGCTGCCTTATGTATCTGCATGATTTTATGCACAGCCCTGCTTCCCTAATTGACAGATTAGGCAACTGCATGAATGAGTAGGTGCACAGCTGTCCCTAATAAAGTGCTCAGTGAGTGCATATAATAATTGTTGTCTGCAACTCAGCAATGTATTTATTTTAGAATCACTCATTGTTCCAAAGAGCCCACCCCCCATGCTCACCCACTGAACTGACAGCAGACATAAACACAGTGATGTCTTAGTCTTTGAGGTTCTTTACAACAATAAACACAGATTGTATGTAGCCTGTATTATTTTGCTCTATAGCAATATAGTTCAAACAAAATCATAAAGTAAATATAAATCTGCTGAACAGCTTCTTGTTTTAAACATTAGAGTAAGATACTTTTACAATCACTCAGCACAATTAATATTAATATATAACTGTATATATTTCTGTAATGAAAAATATTAAATATACTGGCTAAACAAGACATCTTCATTTCCCAAGAAAGGCTTTACATCAAAGGCATGTCAGGTCTGGGATTGGTGGTCTTTGATTCATATATAAATAAGAATGTACATGAAATGGCTTAATATTATTAAACAGTCTTATGAATAAGATCAGTTGGTAATTTGTGCTGTTGCTGTTTTAATAAAATTATTTGACTGAAGACAGCACAGTGACAGAAAGCTCATTTTACCTTAGGGATAATGCACAGATTCACTTTTACTTATATTAAATATGACGACTGACAATAGAGATGGAGAGCTGTGTAATCCAGAATTTCCGTATTCATGTCTTATGCAGACAGTTCCATTTCCGCTGGATCCCCAGCCCAGTCAGACTGTTCAGGAAAGTCCACCACCACTTTAAGAGCTAAACAAACACAAACAAAATAGAAAAACAAAATATGTTTAATGAAACGTATTCTTCATTTTTCACCTAAAATATTTTTTCAGTTTTATAAAAGACTTTACAAACACTAAAACACTAAAAACACCAGTACATTGGACAACTCTTTATATGCTGGTCATGAACAGAGCAGGAAATCTATTCACCCAAAAAAAACCCAGCAACATTCAAGTTATTTTAAGTGTGCATGTTTAAACACGCCATGTAATACATACACACACATCCTCAAAAGAATATTTGCACAAATAGTTGCACTCAGAAGAAATCAAACAACAGGAATGAAAAATGGTTGAAGATAATAACTTTCCCAACTTTGACCATGGAATTAACTTTTGCTGGTCTAATAAACCATATATATATATATATATATATATATATATATATATATATATATATATATATATATATGTATATATATATATATATATATATATATATATATATACTGTGTATGTATATATTTACGTACACACACACATTTGGCTTAGTATTAAAAAACAACAAAATATTATTACTGTCTTTGCGATGCAGGAGTTAAAGCTGGTTGCATGGGCAGAGAGGTTTACTCAGAGTCCATACAAGCAGAGGTCAGAAAATAGCAGAGGCAGGCAACAACATAGGCACATTCATATTCCAAAAACCATGAGATAAATGCAGGAGTCAAAACCCAGGAATGCCTAGCACAAAGTAAAGCGGCTCAGAACTCAAGTAAATTAACACAGAGACAGTGCAAACACACATGTTGTCAAACACTGCCCCCTCCCAGGCCTGCACGGTATCGCACACCGCCTTTGATATGTTCTTATCTCTTTTCCAGCTCCACCATGACTCCACCCACTCTTGTCGTTTCTCACACAACAGCAGCTGATCCAGGACTCATTATACTCCCATATATACATCACTTTGTTTGCTCTGTTTGTTTGCGATGTCTCTGGCTGTATTTGTGATGGCATACTGCTCACCTGCTAAATCTGCCTAACAGCAGTTTGCAGTATGTCAGCAAAATGAATATCTGTAGTGTACTGAAGATACATGGATGGTGTACTACTCCAGTCAGATGTTCTAATGTACAGGGGGAGCTATCATGGTGGGGTACTGCATCCCATCATGCACAGGAGCCTCACCAGCTCTGAGCCTGCTTCAGCCAAAGAAAACGGCAGTGGGTAACACTGGGGAGCAAAATGCAGCCAACTCCGAGAATAAATGTGAGTGTAGTGATTATAGTGGGGTATGTTTTTATCAAAATGAGCCTCGGAAAGTTAAAATATACAGGTCTGGAGTTTAACAAAAAGATGAGCTCGCTTTAGAGGTTATCAAGATGAGTGAAAAAGCACTGTGAAAGCATCTGCTAAGATGTGCGAGGCCTGCAAAGCATACTTTGGTATGCCTGTCTGGGATCAGGACAAACCACAGGCACTTCAGGTAACATTCGAGCGCTGCAAGAAAACCATTGTTTTCTTAGATATGAGAAATTTATGTTTTAAAGTTTTGCCTGAAACTTCAGTGAAGTTTAAAAGTGCTGTTTTTAGGAAATGCTTTGCAATTTTCATTGTTCTGGCAGAATATATATTATATTACAATATATATTATACAACTTGTTAATATCTCACACATTACTAAGTATCATGTGAAATAAACAACAAATTTTCGTTGTCCTGCTTGCAGAAACAAAGTTTGTGATGAATATAGTTTTTATTGTTTTTATTTACGTATTACACAGCTTATGTCATAAGTATGATGATATAATTACAGGACATTGCCTGCATAGCAACTAATGACAACATATGACAACTTCATATCATGTCATGGTGATGTCAGTGTTATGTAGCAGGATTCAAGTAAAAATACAGTTTATAGAGAAAAAAGCCAAACCAAAAAAAAAAAAATTATACAAAGCTAGACTTGCCTTTGATCGTGCCCACACTTTTATGGCTGACGGATCCCCAGTTGTATTTTGGAGTCTTAACTGAGTCTTTCACTCGGACTCTGTCTCCAGGCTTGAACTTGCAGAATTCTGGAAAAGAAAGAAATCATATTTATTGGGATAAGCGCTAAAGTGTAACTGATCTCAATGTGGCATGAATTATTTTCTTAAGTCTTGTTTTCCAGACTGGAATTTTGTCCATTTATCCTATAGCCATGACTTCCACTATTATCTGTCACCATAGTGGTCTGTCTTACCTGAGTCAGCACTGGGAGCCAGTTCCATTTCAGAAACGATAGCCTTCCAAGATTTTTGCTCAGGAAAATCTACAGTCACAATTTCACCATTAAGAGCTGCAGAAGAAAAGAGAGAGGGGGAAAGATCAGAATATGCTGAATAAAAATGCTGGATACCAAACTAGGATTAGTCATTTTTAGCAATACACTTGATATGTTCAAAGCTTTGCACGCTGGGGTAAATAAATATTCAACAGCTTGTCGTGTTTTGTTTGTTTGTTTGTTTGTTTGTTTGTTTGTTTGTTTGTTTGTTTGTTAATATGGCCTGTTTAACACGAGGACTTAGCTGGAAATTGAGCCTCCCGACCATTAGGACCCAGCAGGAACCTGTAAAGGAAGGGGCAGGGATCTGGGAGCTCTCGCGAGATTTGTCTTGTGCCGCCGTCGTTTGAAAGCGTGCTTGGAACGCCAACTAGCAGCTTTCCTTGACTCGCGCTGCGTAAACGTCATGCGTGTGCATGTCGCGTGCATGTCGCGCGTGCATGCAGCACTGTCATACCACTTTAATACTACATCTTAATTCTGCTAGTGCGCATGTCACTTTATCGTCCTTGTGGTCTTTAGTGTCTTATCGTCGCATTTATGTCTATCTCAGGGCCCTTATTAATTATGTTTATTGCTTATTACTTTCAGTATACACTTCCTCTTGTTTTAGTTGTAAACTATTTATCCTTAAATGTTTATTTGCCACACCTTGAGATGGAGAGTAACGCAATTTCAATTCTTTGTATGTCTGGTACATGTTAAAGTAATGACAACGTCTTGACTTATCAGCATTATTTATATTATTATTATTATTATTATTATTATTATTATTATTATTATATTCATCATTGTTTAATTAAAAGCAATATTTCAAATTAATATCACAGTATACCTGAAATCTGTATACTGTGATTTGTGGCTTTACATTCAAGTCTAATTGTCACTATATAAATTAATAGTACTTTAAGGATTTCTTGTCATGTCTCAGTAGAACAGCTGCTGATCCACCCTCATTCGGTGAAAGGTCTTCACCTATTGTTCCCTACAGTCATTACAGATTTAGAGTAACTAAAATTATTTAATAAAGACTGTATTTTTCCCAGTCATATAATTGGTCATTCTTACCTGTAACCACACCAACACTACTATGAGAGGCATTTCCCCAGCCACGTTTGGGAGAAATGACAGAGGGTTTGACCCTGACTCTGTCGCCAACACTGAAGCATCCTGTAACATAGTTGGAGGGAGAACTTCACATCAAAGTCCAAGAGTGAAATCTTATTAGTCCTGACTGTGTATTCTTAATGAGCTGTAATGATCACGAGTTAACCTTAACATTCTCTATCAAGAATGAATACACACACTTTCTGAAGTATCCTAAATGTAACTGAAGAATTCACCTTTAGTGTCTTTACTGGATAGTAGCTCCATTTCTGAGACCACCCCCTTCCAGCCTTTACACTCAGGGAAGTCTATGGTCACGGTATCTTCCTTAATGTCTATAGAGGGAAGAAAAAGAGAATTATAAAAGTAAATAAATATAATTAAATGGCAAAACTCAAAGAATCAGTACCCTATTACACATTTAGTATTACATTAATTACATTTATATTAACAGATAAATACAGACAGATTTACACCGTACTGATACTGGGGGGCAGCAAACACACAAAAATACACTCATCAACGAAAAAACCTGCACCCAGAAGGAATCACCCGACAGGAAGGAAACTTGGTGGGTAGGTTTGAGTTGATGAGACATGTGAATGATTTAAGTTTCACACTCGGCCGCATATAAGAACCAACAAAATTTCAGACAGTACCTAGAGCATCAGCACCTAATGTCACACTTAATAAAATAAAACTGATAAAAGATGGACAGATTTACATCTTACTAATCCTGAGAGAACTTGCAGACACATGGACCTCGAATATGACACTGGTTTTACAGATGTGCCCTAGAAAATGAGTGACTTCATACCACGTAATTCAAGCTGCTCCTAATAGGAGGTCTGATGATTTTGGAGGAACTAAGCAAAACGAGTAGTGCTGTAATACTCTTTCTTCAGTTTCAGAACAGAGGGCCTTACTAGCAGTGTGCAACTAGATGAACTAATTTGCTACAGCGCCACCCAGAATCTGACCAGTGCTGTGCGCTCTCTTTCCCCAGTAACGCCCTGTATTTCGTGCCTTGCTGGCAAATTAGATTAGCTACCAACATAATTAGGAAGTAACCACAGAAAAAAACTACAGTAGCCATTGATACATGTTTAAACTGCTGATGTGACCATGCGCCTCTGTGATTGTTACTCCATTTAAAAATACCTTACATCAGGTCCAGTCTAAAGTAAAAACAGGAGAATGAAGCAAATTCTTACCTGTAATTACTCCAACACTTTTGTGGGTGACACCACCCCACTGGTGTTTAGGCGTGACGACTGTGGATTTCACTCGCACTTTGTCTCCAGTACGGAACCCATTGTTTGTAGGCAGGGAGCCTTAGATATAATGAAAGTGAAGAATTTGATCAAACTGCTAAAAAACAGATCATCTCCAATGTACACCTCATTCTTTTTAGAGGTAATGAGATTATCACTGTTCAGTACATAAAATCTAAACACAGGTTAGATATAGGTACTGATTAAATTCATCATATTTAGTAGCTTATTTCACCTGAGACATCATCAGCAGGTACCAATTCCATCTCGGAGGCTATGCCTTTCCAGCTAGAATACTCAGGAAAGTCCACAGTCATGGTTTCTCCATCGAGAGCTGTCCAAAATACGCTTATTAACACAAGTGCCAAAGCGCAGTGCCCTGTGACTAAAGTGTGGTACACTATACAGTAGGTATGTTTACATCTTTGATATCTTAACAGCATGCTTACATTTCACCCTGCCCACACTCTGGTGACTAACTCCTCCCCATTTGTGTTTTGGAGTTTCAACAGAAGGCTTCACCCGGACATTGTCTCCAACCTTGATACTGGTCTTCTGAGCTGAGGATCCTATAACACATATAAAGTCAAACATTTAAGCATTTAAAAATTACGTCACCAAAGGCTATGCATTATAGGGAGTTTACCATGGTAACAGAGGTTAACTTTAATTGATTTACTGCTTGTATAAAAAGGAATATTTAATGGGCTATTTAAAAAGCAGTACATAATTTAATGTGTCATTATTAAAGGTGCCATAGAATGGAATTTATTAGCATAGTTACATAAGAAGAGTCCAGTACATGTAACTGACATAGCCTGGAGCTCAAAAACAGTAACAGCAGTGAAAATGATGGACAATGTACAGAAATCTACTGTTCCAGGCCATAAAGATGTCGCCATTTGTCTTGAGATTTCCAGGGAACCTGTCAGACTGGCCACTGTCAGAGTGTATAACAGCTGCTCCCTTACACTAGTCTATTTCTACACTAGTCTATTCTACTATGTGCAATAAAACTGCATAGCATAATACTGTCTTCTGGATTTTAATTTTTAGTATTTCATTTATATTTTTCTGTACTTTCTGTACATAGATCTTATTTATTATTTGTATATTTCCTGACACTTCTTTCCTCTGTGCCTCTGTGCTGCTGTAACATTGCAAATTTTTCCACTGTGAGATCAATAAAGGATTATCTTATCTTATTTTATCTTTTCTTATAAATTGCCAACCTTGTACAGATGCCAGAATGTAGATGTTTGGACATGTTCAAATTATTCCTGAGCTCACCAAAAAAGGAAGAATTTAGTCATAAGTGTTTAAACTGGGTATTTGAAAATGGCTTCATTAGACTCATTTTGTATAAAAGAACTTCAACACTGAAGGCAATAGCAGTTAAATCAATGTAAAACACTAAAGCAACATTACACACTCATAAACAGTGAAGAACAGTATTTAGAATAATTCAGTATTTAGAGCTAATATTGGTGGCCATGATAGTAAATGGGTACTCCTTTTGCTAATACATATATCGGTTTGTGTCTACTATCTGGTTTCTGAACTCTGCTCTGTATTATCTACCTTTCTTTCGCCTTACCCTTTAAACTTGGCTGCCCTCGCTGACTGCTTGCTCCTGTGTCCGACCTGTGCCTGTCCCTGACTACACCTTCTTTCTTACTCTTTATCTGGTTTATCATTGTTGCTTAGTTGGCGTTTTTATAATAAATCTGCTTTGTTTTTTGTTTTTTACTCTGCAAACATCGATCCGGAGTCTTTTGTCTGACAATTTTTTAAATGTTATTTTAATGTTATGCCACACAGAATTGTTTAACACTGTAATGAAGTAAGATTTTGTTGCATTCAAATGTTAATGCTTTTAAGAGATTTAGAAACTTTTCATACGAAATTTATGCATATTTTTTAGTTTGCATTCATTCCAGGCATTGCCTTCACACTTCCTCTTGTGGCTCTCATTAGAACCCAGGGGACAGGAGCCTGGTACAGAGGGTAACTTCAAATTAATGTTTAGTGAGGAAAATGTTCTTTAGTGGGGAACTTTTACTTCCAGGTTAATGCAGTAGGATTTCATTCCAAATCATTCTGGATTATTTCTGTTGGTCCATTCAGCATAACATTTTCATACAATGTAAAAAATTAAAAATTCAACCAAAACACATCAAAATAACTTAAATAAAAACCACAAAAATCGATATATACAAGGTGTGGTCCTGACAGCAATAATAGAGATCTTAACCAAACCACTAATAATAATATGTTTCTTATTATAGATAGAGCAAACTTCCATCTCTTAGTTTAAGGGCTTTTATGGCCACACAAGGTCATTCATTTTATGTCAATATGACATAATCTCATATTGCATGTGTTCTGGTCTTAAGTACCTGATTTGATGGCACTGGTCACTAGCTCCATCTCAGAGATGACTCCTTTCCAGTTCTTATGCCCAGGAAAGCTGACCAGTAAAGTCTCGCCATGCACAGCTGTGAACAGAATCATATTTAAATTTAAAATCCAAAATAAAAACTTGTAATACACAGTATGATTAGTAAAAGGATATAACTTCATGCTCCAGGTGTTATCACAGGTACTCAGAGTCTACACAGACATGGTGGTGTTGTATGGTTTATTAAAACGATTGACCCTGGGAGTTACAATATGCCTAGATCTGTTAAGATGTTCATATTTCCATAACCCTTAGAATTAAACCTAATAAAGAACCTAAAAGCAAATAAACAGCTAATGGAATCTGAAAACTCTACCTTTGACCTCGCCAATGCTCATGTGCGTGACGTGAGAGCCCCAGTTAAATTTTGGGGTTTTCACTGAAGACTTCACTTGAACCTTGTCCCCAATCTTGATCTGGTCTGGAGAGTTCTTTGTTGATATATCTGAGACTGTTAGAGAGAAAAGTATAAGGACCCAGTTCTCAAAGACTTATTCATTCTCAAAATGGTTTAGTGACCCGGGTATCGTTTTCTTACCACTTTCTAAAATGTTGTCTACTTCCTGTTTGCAGAACTCCTCCAGTCTCTCCTTAAAGTCAGAAACTGTCTTGTTGACATTTCCAAAAGAGTTGACCAGCTCCAGTGACTGATTGGAACAATCCTGGACTCCAGAGGAGGTGGGCATATTCTCAAAATTCTGTCAGTGGAGAGAGATACTGAGTAACAGGCCCTAATAAACAGCATCTGGATCATGATCTAATAGTTTGACAAATGTATGCATCACTGCTGTAAGAACAAAACCTTGTATCTTGATATTTGTCACTTTTCTGTTTTGACTTCATTTGTAACTATTTGGTGCACTACATATTTATATGCTCCTTTCATGATGAATGGACTGACTCCATTGATTTATATTACAGTGAAAGTATTTTTTTCTTTTCCTGTGAAGTTACTACTGTGTAAGGCTTTGTTCTGACAGCAGCAACATTCAATAATAAATGTTACTATATAAATTATTAACTGTTTACTCAGTGGCATTCAAAACTTTACTTTAAACTGACCATAATCATTAATTGCAGTCTGTTGTATAGTTAAATAATTATTTAGCTTTCTGATACTCACACTTTGAATATATTTACATGTAAAAAAAAACAATTACCAGAGTTTTCCAACTATTTGGATACAACTGTAACACTTAAACAGTTACCAGAGTGCATGAAAAAAAGTAGTAATCATTACTACCATACTGGAATGTTTAACTATATTTTTATAAAATAGTCATAGTAACCATAATGTAATTAAGAGTAATGTAACTACTATTAACAATTATATAATAATTATGTTGCCGTTTATATCTGCCTGTATTAGTGTTACCAAAATTGCTACTTGTATTTTCACAAGTGATCAAAATTTGTATAACACTGCACTGTAGGTCAGGGTCATCTTTAATTAGAAATGAAATGTCTGTATAATATTTTAAGAATCTCATGTGAAATGGACACTTTTAAAATCAGGAGAAAAAGCCAGCTTTCAGCCCAGAAAGTGTTATTAAAGCAACTTCATACCAGCAAAAACCTGTGACTTTATACAGGTATTATGTCAGCTTGACACTGAGGTGGTTTATGATGGCTGGTCTGTGGTATAGGCCTTTGTACATGTTTTGTAGGTCTATGCTGTTTGTCATGAGGTCATCTGCCTAAAGAGCCTGACAGTAAAAAATGACCAAGTTCCTGTGTAATCGAAAGTCGACAGAAATGATTGCAGACCTGAAGGAAGTAGACGTTATCCTCTGACTGTATAAGCTTGTCCAGGACATCTCCTTGTCCCCTCAGCGTAGCGATCTCAAGCTCCAGCTGTTCACGAAGCCCACCAAGCTGATCCAGGTCAGCTTTCTCTTGAGCTTTGATGCTCTCTATGACCTCAGAGCATCTTTTTTTCATGAAAGCGACAGATTCAGTAAAGGCCTTCTCAGTGTCCTTCACTGCCTGATGTGCAGAGTCCTGTTTAGGATCAGACGTACTGTTTAAAACTCTCAAATACACTGTAAAGCTGACTGATACACGATTCAGTGTTTCCATTAAACAGCTATTTGAAGTTGCTTTACTTACCATATGAGATTCAATGACTTTCTGCAGCTTGCGAAGCTCCTTCTCTTTTTCTTTGCTTTTCTCCTCAAATTCACCCTTTTTAGCCTTCAGTCTGACCTGTGGACATATCAGTCACGTTAACACTTAATGCCCACTTCATCAGACAGCTACAGGCAAGGGCAGTCTTTTGTTGGTTAACTAAGCTATGGGTTTACAGTCCTGGTCCTGAAGGACCCTCTGCCCTGCACACTTGAGTGTCTTCTCTACTCACCTGATCCAGCTAACCTGCTATATAACAAACCCTTTCTGCGCTGAGCTGAAGTGGGTGAGTTTGGGCAGGAAATCACTAATATGTGCAGAGCAGGGGGTGATCCAGGACCAGCATCAGACGCCACTGAAGCGAAACTAAGATAACACATCCTCTACAGAGAACACATACAACTATATGTAAACAGCTATAGGAAGCTTTTAGCCTGTTTTTGTTCATACACAATTTTTATTAGTCGTCCTGTAGCCAAGAGGTCTAGCCAAGGGGTCTTCAAGTCTGGTTTTAGAGGTCTGGTGTCTGGCACAGTTTAGTTATTCTGTTGCTTAAACACACCCACCTCTCCAGAACACTGGCACCCCAGGACCAGAGTTGAATTCCCCCTTCTCTGAGTTTTCATTGGCTGCCCGTTTCTGACCAGTAAGCCAGTGATGGTTATTTTGAACCCAACTGCACCTGATGTAGCAGTACCGTACATGCTACCATGTAGGATCAGATTGATTCTGTCCATAACAAACACAGATGTACATTGTTGACTCGTTGTTGACCCAATGGCGACCTCCAAAAGTTTTAATGCAAAGTTGAATCAAGACTATAATACTTTGCCGTCTCACCACTGGCCACTTGGGGGGCTCACAGGTAGCGCCACACTCATGATAATACAGACATTCTATGTTCCCAACTTGTATATTTGTTGTGTCATAAAAATATAAGACTGATGGTGACCACTATGTCCCATGCTTGAGCAGTGCTGAACGGGGATTCTCCCATGCTGCCTGTTCTAATAGAAGAGCATTTGCTCACATGTACAATGTTTCCCATGCCTTCTAAATCTATGCAAATGCTACAATATAATAATTCATTATATTTTAAGTTTCATATTATTTAATGTTGTATTTAAAAAATTAACTGTAAATACTGTAAAAAATATATAATATAAATATATTATATTTCATGTGTTATGAATGTACTATAAACTACACATGAATGGTCTTGACTCTGACTTGACCACTACAAAGTCTATGTTTTGTCTTGGGCTCCATGTGTCCAGGTCTATGTACTGACTACCACCAAACTGACAACTTTCTCTAAAAAGATCATTCATATACATGTGCATTTGGCAGACGCTTTTAATCAGAGCGACTTACAGTTTACATTCACACAGGTAGGTTATAGTATTATTAGGAGTCTTGCCCAAGGACTCTTATTGGTGTAGTGTAGGATGGTTGCCCAGGTGGGGGAATTGAACCCCACTCTATAGCATGGAGGCCAGAGGTGTAACCCACAACACTATACCAACCAATATAAAGAAGCAGACACGAGAACTCTGAAAAAGAAAAGGTCTTACTTGTTTCTCTTCCCGCTCTTTTGCACACGAAACAGTGTCATGTCCTTTATGATCATCCATTAGACACAGTATACAGATGCACTGTTGGTCAGTTTGACAGAACACCTCCAGCAGCTTGTCATGCTTCTGACACGTTAGCATTATGGTGGGATTAACCAGCTTGTGTCTCATAAGGGCAGGAAAGTCGTAGTGAGGTTGGAGATGTGTTTCACAGTAAGAAGCTCGACACTCCAAACAAGATTTAATAGCTCTGACCTTTCCTCCAGTGCAGAAATCACATTCTACCTCTCCGGCTTTGGCTTCGACTTCGACTTCGGTTTCATCAGGTGAAGCTCCCTTAGACTTTATGCCCCTCAGGTTCTCCATTATTTCAGCAAGCATTGTGTTTTTGTTAAGAACAGGCCTTGAACCAAAGTTCTCCCTACACTGAGGGCAGTTATTGCTCTTTGTGTTGTTCATATCCCAGTAGCTGTTGATGCAGGACATACAGTAGCTGTGTCCACAGGGTATAGTCACTGGATTCTTCATCAGATCGAGACATATCGAGCAGTTGTATTGATCCAGATCTCTGACCACGGACTCCGCCATTTTCCTCCCGGCACGCACAAAACAAGAGCTTTCCCTAAAGGCTCCTGTTACCTCGCTAAAGCTGCTTTCTGTTTGCCTGCCGTTGCGTCCTCTGAAATATTTCCTGGTTCTAACGACACAGGGCTGCATACATTCCTGTGAGAGTAAAAGTGAAAGTAAAAGTTCTGAGCTCTTGCTAAGATTAATTACACTGTAAAAAAGTAGAATGTCTTTCTATTTACCACATGATCTGTCTGTAGATCCTGTTCTTTGAATTTTGACCTTTGGTGGGTGGGTCCAATCTTATCTTGTTAGGGTGTTATTTTGAGTCTGCTGTCTTTTGAGTGTTCATGCACACCTGAGTTCTCAACAGGCTTTTCCCATACGTCTTTGCTGAAACATGTTCAGTGTTTTAATACACGTGCCAAATACTTTCTTATGCTTATTCTGTTTTTATTGATAGACAGATAGACTGTATGTACAATTAAAGCTTTGTTACTCCTTTCACTTTTTTCTTTACTGCAAAGAACAACTCTTCCCACCCTCCACCCTCCCATTCTTTTCTGGAAGTCCATACTGTAAAGGTTTAAAGTAAAAATTGCACCATATACTTTCAACACTTTTACTCATGTTCAACACGTTTACTAATGCACTTTCTGACATGTTTATAAGTCAGGATAAGAGACCAGTGTAGAGATGTTAGCACCCTCTGTTGGTGATCAAAAGAAGTAGTAAGCAACAACAGTCTGTGGTGCACTCTAAGCCAACAGGGACCTACATAGCACTGGAAATGGATGCTGGAACCCCTTCGCATTAAAGACGCATATACAACCCTCTTGCATGTGCTTCTTTAACTTGCTTTAACATGTTTGTATATGCTTCTCCTTCATAGAGAAGATTTAAACGTTTTGTTTTTTAGTGTAGCTTTCATTTCCTTAAAGTCTCCACACCAGGTCCTGTTATATAATTTCAGATCTCCATATAGTAGAGGTCAGAACTCTGCCTGTAGGTCTTAAACAACCATGTACAGCAGTCGTAATGCATGACCTACCAATGTACTATTTATTTAGGTAACACATAAGCATTTCACAAACATTCGATAAAAAGTGGTTATAGGACATTACAAAGTAATACAGACTTTAGTAACGATATATAACATTAGAATGAACACTGCCTTTATACTGTTACAATATTAAATCATTGTATGTACAGTAAATTGCATTGTATGCAAACATCTAGCATTTTAGAGCTTAAAGAGAACCATTAAAAACAGTTCAACTGAATTAGTAAATTCATATGAATTCATTTGTTACATTTATTGATCAGTATACAAATACAGTTACTTATAAGATGGAAGAGTTTGCAACCTAAACACTTGTGATATAAAGTGTACAAAAGCTAGATTTTAAGGGATCAATTGAAATCTATAATAAGTGCTAAAATTGTATATCGACCTTGAAGTCGCTGGCTCCAATGAAAAAAACATGTATCTATCCCATATTTTGTCCCTATTTACCTTGAGCTACTTTATGCATTTGAAAACAGCAGCTCCTATTTACACATTGTGAGATTTGCATAATGAATGGACCAATTGAAATGTCCCAAAAGTTCTTGGTAAAACGTCTGGTTCCATTGACTTACATTAAAATTAAATTAGGTTTTTGGCCTCTCCTGTAAAGTTGCTATTTTGGAGATACTTGTTTTTCTTTGGACAGTGACGATATGGTATTTTTTTCATTGTGCAATATAAGTCAATTAAAATCAGTGTTCAGTATTTTGAAACAGATCCCTATAACCATGTCTTGGTGGCCTGTGTGGAAAAAGCTGACTGGTAATGTGCTAACAAGAAACACTCAACCGCCCAAGCAAGTCTTCATGATTCGGTGCGTCCAGCAGATGGAGGCATACTGGAAAACACGTTCTCGCCAGTGCTCTTTAAAGCACGACAAAGCAACTGACCACAAGCAGAACAGAACAGAGGTTTAGATCAACTCAGAGGGATATCACAGGGAATTAGCAATGATTTGGTAATACATTTTTTGGCAGAATTTAGCCTAGAGATACAAGAGAGATCACATTTACATAGCTGGTCGTAAAACGGGGGGAAATGAGTATTGCAAAAAGAAAAATTCTTATTTTCGATGCAGTGCAACAGGGCTAGGTTAGTCTTGATCTACCATGATTGTGCACCTCTTTAAACGTGCATTCCTTTGTGCTAAACTCAGTTTATAGGCCTGCTCCTCCTCCACCTCCTTTTCTACATACCAATGAAGCAAATCACCGGTGTACTGGTAAGACTGCACAAAATCAGCAGTTTACTGGTAGGACCGCACAAAGTCAAAGCAGTGAGTGCCAATGACTCACGTTTTCCCAGCATTAAATCATGAATCATCATTTGGTCACTGCCACTACAGAGTCACTGAACAAGAGTGTTCAGAGTGCTGAAAGGGTTCAGATCTGCAACCTATGCATTGTGTTTCATCAGACTGTAACACAAATTCCCATAATTTAGTCCACCTATAACAAATCATAGCAGAGAATAACACTCTATTGTACCAAGGCACTTGCACATTTATATCTAGATACCTGGATATGACAGCCATTGCTTGTATCTCATGCTGCAATAATACTAATACACTGATTAAGACATTGAGACACACTACTAAAACGTAGAGGTGGAAAATATGATGATGTTTATCATTATTACTACATTATTATTATTATTATATAGCTAATACTCATTATCTAAAACATAGTTGCAGCCAAGTGCATCTTCTATCCACTGCTGCTACCAGCATGCTATGGTAATATCCACACAAGCAGTATGGCGTACAATACAGTACAAGTCGATAAGACCAGCCCACTACCCAGAGACCTATGATGCAACCCCAACTCCTATAGCTTCTCGAACTGCATTCAAACTCTTCTCCGAGGCATACTTCACTTGCAAAGAGGCTACCAACACAACGGCCAAGTCTGCGAGTCAGAACTGAAAGCATGTGCAACTGGACGACCTTGTATAGTCACGTCTTTGCTTATGTCACACGCACTAGCAAGCATTAAACTTTAATCATTTGTATGTCTCATAATGTCAAACCCACCAACCAAGCTTCATTCCTGTCGGTTAACTGCACCCGCACTCCCTGATTATTCAGCCATGCTTTTGTAACTCATGCAGAATGTAGCTTCTTGTTGTGTTGTTAGTGAACGTCTGTTACACAGCAGCATACGCTGTGTACCTATCTTGGTTAGAACAGACAAGGTCACATTTGAGTCACATTTGAAAAACACCATCAAATACTATGAACACAGTGAGTTGTATTCAACATTTAACACACTGTGCTGCACTGAATCCAATTAAACAGGACTAATCATGCTACTCTGTGTAGTGGCAATTCGCCATACATTCAGAAAAGCATATTGTGACATATTGTAAAATTTATTATGATGACATGATAAAATACCGTCATATTACTCGACTCTGTGCCACTGAACGAGATTTAATTTACCTTCGTTCAGACACAACCAGCACTGATCAACAACTCAGTCCACCATGTTTATTGGTTTCTTGGCCCACAAAAACAGACTTTGTTATTAGAATATTATAGAGTATTATATTATAGAATATTGATTCATCAATCATGAACTGAGAATCAAACTATGGGATGAGTGTAACAACACACTGCCAGCATTAATGCTGTCTTTGTAATGAATCATTTAGTTGGTCACTCTTTTTCAAAATTCCAGGGAACGTCCAAAACAAACTACAGTATTAAATATGTTTGCATAAAACTAACCTATAGTGTTATATTAAACATCTTCCTAAGCTTGAATTAAAAATATGAGATATAAACATAAAAAACATGGCTTAAAAACTGATCAGAACTATCTAAAACGGTGTGGGTGTGGCTAATGACAAACTTAATTGACAGCTCTCTGTCCAACATGGCTAACCTGTTCCACCACTCATACAGGACTAAAATCATTATCCAGCCATTATGTGACACCAACCTTCTTGAAAAAGTCATGTATGAAAGAATGGAAAAACAGACGCATCCTTAAAAATCAGACTGGACATTTTAAACCACCTTCAAATGTGGTTTAGATCCAAATGCTAAAATCGAATTTCATATGGTTTTCGTAGTCCAGACTATCAAAAATCACCCTGGAAACAGTCTGGATACGTCAAAAATCTGATTTGGGCTGGTAGTCTGAACAAGGCCCAAACTGTTTTACATGGGCGGGGTCGGAGACATAAAAACCCATTGTGTATGCTGTAAGGGGAATGCTTAAAGTAGTGATCCACTACAGGAGCACTCAGTTTACATGGAGAGAATTAGGTGCATTTATTGGTTATTGGAACATTATTTTTCAAAGAATCAACAAGAATAACCTAATTAGAGCGAAACCACAGATTTAGTGTCTCTGGGACCTTGAATACATCATGTTATTTGTAGCACTCACATACAGACATAAAGCACTGCTTCCCTATTGCACTGCAGCAGAGACAAGCATTTACCATCAACCTCACTCTAGTGAAATGAACTATAAATGAACTAAACATGACTGTCTGGTGTATTAATCATTCTGATGCTATAATACTCAGAGTTTAGTATACAGGATACGTCTTATATCACGACTTATATCATGACTTCTAAACTGAATGTAATATCAGTTTGTGATACTGTCAGCAGATATGATACTACCCTTTGTTTCGCAAGTATGTCTGTTGCTTACAATAAATAAACATTTATCAAATGTTGGAACTGGGACTAGATTGGTAGACATGGGCTTTTTAGAGTTACAGATTAGGGTGGGCAATATGGCAAACATATCATGGTACTTCAAGACACTTTTATGATACACGGTATGCATCACAATATTTAACAGAACCTGCAGTGTCATATATAAAAACACTATAACAGTAATAATAAAGCTAAAGCTACAACGACCTGTATTCAGTGTTTTACACACCAGGTGAAAAGGCCTATGTATGGTCCTTTTGTAATGTTGTTAGTCACTGAGTGTATTTACATGCACTTAATAATGCAATAGCTACAGAAAATAAGAGTTTATCAGTAATCCACACAAGCACTTCCGAAAACAGATACAGGGAAAACTCTGGCTTTCAGTGAGTGAGGCAGTAATTGGATTTTTGCTTTGCAACGAGCCAGTAAACTCACAGAATAAGACAAGACATTTTGAAACAAGTTAGTTTATTTGTTTACATATTTAAATCCTTTACTAAGAATTTAGTTCAACATCACTGCAAAAGTGTTTTGTTGCCATCTTGCAGTTGCTTGCAGTAAATGCTGCTTGCTTATTTTTGAGACTACTCACTGTGGTCCAAAAGAAACCTTCATAATCAGATTTCTGGGATTTACACCGATCTAAAAAAAAAAGCAGAGCATGATGCTTATATGACTAGTTAAGTCATTAAGTGCATTTTCTTTAAGTATGGACAATATCTACTATATTCCCATTTCATCATGACAGCAATAAATCATACAATATCATCATATACATTACACACACACACACACACACACACACACACACACATATACACACATATATATATATATATATATATATATATATATATATATATATATATATATATATATGTGTGTGTGTGTGTGTGTGCGTGTGTGTAGAGAGAGAGAGAGGGGCGGGGGGTAGAGAATTTTTTTTATGAAAATGATTAATATTATTAAAGATTACTACTTTATATAAAATCCTGCTAAATTGGGTCTACAACCATTCTTCCTCCCCCCTGAGCCTTTTGTTCGGGGTTGCCCAGATGAAGCCCTGGCCTCACGTCTGTCCATCAAACTGCAGCGTCCGCCCCCTCGCCCCTTCGCCGGCGCAGCTGGCCGCCTGACTGCAGAGCCAGCACACTGAACTGAGCACATTCACTCACTGCAATCTGGCTCCCAGCGGCGGCTGAGGAGCTGCACCTTTAATACTACACCCGGCCTCCAAACACGCTTATGTCGCTCATCGCCAAAGAACAGAAGTAACACGAGGTAAGTTTGTTTGCTCTGAGCCGCGTAAAGGCGTCCAGCTGGCACGCAGCTCCAGTCCGGTTTTACGCTTTATCTCGATACTCGATGGTTTAAATGCGCGGTCGATTTCGAAAAGCGGCATGTTTGCGGAAGTGGCAGATTAGCACGGTTCACGTTAGCTGTCCTGCTTAATCGCCGCGCTGCCACATGTCTGCCTGGAAGTAGCATAGGCTTTAACTGACCCGCATGCTTTGTTGCACATTAGATTCATTAAACACTGTAAACGTGTGTTGATGAAACCCGCCAGACAAGATGACGGAAAAAAGCCGAGCCGTGCTGGTTGAGGAACTCAAAATGGCTTCCAACCTTTGTCGTCTCCATGCTAGCGTTAGCCTTACTTGGCTAGCTGGAGCAGCAGCGGTTTCGCTTTTTTCCAGTGAATTAAATTAATAACATGTGCTGCCAGTGAATAAATTAAAAGCTGAAAATGTGTCGGAGGGTCGGCGTTAACGGGCAGCGCGGTCAGAAATTGTGATAGTTCACTGTGGTCAGTTTTACCGCTTGTTTCTTAAGTCACTACAGTCATTTTTTCCCCGGCAGTAGAGCTAGCTGGTTGTTGTCCACGTCAGGGCGGTGGGGGAGGGGAGGCGAATCGAAGTGTTACGAACCGATTCCTTTGACCAAATCAATAGAGCCGATTCATAGAACACAACGGATTCTCCTAATGCATCTCGCACATTACCTTTAAATGTATTTATCGCGAATACTATTTGAATATACATTTTCTGGGATGATTTGACAGTTGTTAGGTTTACTGTATCAGTGAATAAAAGGAGTAGAATTAAGTAAGGATATCAGGCTCAGTCATACCAAAAATAACCGCATATGGAAGAATACGTTGACTTGAGCTGTAAATCAATGAATCGTTGAATGAGCCGTTCGCTTTGAAAAGAATCGGTTTGTTAAAATGAATCGGACTTTCCGTCGCTAGCGTGCCGGTCTGCCCGGGGTGGAGCCTTTACGGAGTACACCAGAGCCAGAGGAGAGAGAAGAGAAAATGCTGATGAAATCTTCGGTTTCTCCATAGCTGGATATCTGAGATGGTTAGTTGAAAAGCTCAAGACGTACGGCTCAAGATACTGTAGCTTGTTGGTTGCCTCGTCTACCCGACGTAGTTCTGAGTCTAATCTCTCTGGTAGACATGCTTGCCCATCTAAGATTTTCCTATATCGACTCAATTTAGTTTATTAACATGATGTCTACATCACATATATGTACAGTGTCTATATAGAAAACCGAACTTACCTTCGTTTTAAATAAGAGCTTAGGGTTCAGTTCCCAGCCCATATATGGAAAACAGTTTGTCTGATGTTTATTTATTTAATTCATTTTGTGATGTCATTAAGATCGGCACATTTACATGTATGTTAAAACGAGTTTTAAGGATTGTTTCAGCCGGGACTGCTTTTTGAATTAGAACCAATCAGAACACAGGCCATTTACATATCATTCTTAAAGGGGACCTATGATGCATATTTTCAGTGGTAGTCATTTATTAACAGGCAGTAATCCCATCATCCTCTTGTCTGAAATGCTCTGTTGGAGCTCCTGTGCTGTTAAGCCCCGGCTCCCACTGAGCCCAGTGTGCTCTGATTGGTCAGCTCACCCACTCTGTTCTGATTGGTCAACTGCCATAGCCGCGTCCCGCTACAAGTTCCGCCCCCCACACCGCTGTAGCTGTTCTTATAATGGGCGTTGGATCGGCTGTATAGGTTGGAGTCAGAGTCCCACTCCTGAAAGTCAGGTAGAACAAGCTGTTTTAGCTCTCTCTGTGTTGTGAGGGTGTGCCGAGCTTGGCAGTAAGGATTGTGTTAAGAGATGACATCACCATGTAACTGAGAAAAGGGCTGGAATTCCAACTAGCGTTTCAGGCAGCTGAAAAAAGTGTTTTCTGTGGAAGAGCGTTTCTCCCTCTGGCATTTTCTTTGGTGTTTATAATTTTAGAATCCATTTACGTGCACAAAAAGCTGCGTAACACAGTAAGAGAAACAGAAAAACCAAAAAAGGCATAATAGGTCCCCTTTAAAGACGGAGTAACAAAAACAGCCTGTATACTTCTAAGTGGCAGAGAGGTGGAAAATGGTCATGTAAAAATTATGATTATGTTTTTGGTATGTAGAAACACACTGAACATAAAACAAAGGTACAATACTGTATATTGTAGGACATGGGGCTTTCAGTATTACATTCTTTACTCTAAAACAATATAAGTGCTGAAGTTTAGCATTGGTTGCCAATAGACTGTAGTTCCCCTATTTAAAATGTGGTTTTAGTCGTAGTATTGTTTAATTATTCTACGTAACTGAATGCACTTTAGTGCTGGTTGTGGTTTAGGCTGCACTTTAGTATAGAATTGTGTATTAGTCATATTGTTAATGTATGTCAGCTTGCACTCTGGTCTCTGTCTCTACAGTGCTGGGATGTCACTCATGCTGCAGGTAGGCAAAACCCCCTGTGCCCTCATCCTAACCCCATCGGTATCTGGTTAACACGTGGTCTTTTGGGTTAGAACTTTTGTATGTCTGTGTGTGTGCGTGTGTGATACTGGTAAAGGTCAGGCAAATCATTTCCATTATGTTAAGTAAAATCTCTTAACATGAAATGACTTTGCATTTTTAATGCTTTGCTTTTTTAAAATGCCTGCAATTAATGGACTTGTTGGTTGTGTAATTGGATGAATAGCTTTAAATGTGCTTCACTATTGTTATTCTGCTATAATCGCTTAGGTTTTCCACATCTCATAGTCACCCACGAGTGCTTGATCTAAATAACTGACGGAGAGCTCATTACTCGCCCCCCAACACAAACTCATAGGCCATCATGGACTGATGCCAGATGAAGTCTTTTGACATATTGGTTGGTGTCATGTGTTTTCTGTGTACCGGCTGCATGTGTGTCACTTTTAGGCCCCTGCAATCCTGGTTTGCTGAACATGGAGACTCCGTGTGTGTGTGTTTGTCCATACTTAGTCTTTATTACAGCTCTCATGAGTTCCTCAGTGGCGTCTGGATCCCGTTCAGTTGAAGTGTGGAGTCTTACTGTTTGCGTACCTCGTTTACCACGGACGAAGGGTTGGCATTTCGGTATCAAACTGCATTTGTCATATCTCTATGGTTATTTGCTTGACTCGTAGGGACAGGGCTACTTCAGTTTTAGTCTTACCGTTAATGGGGTATCAAGCCCAGTCCGTTACATTTGCTGGATTAATGTATAATTTATTTGCAGTAAATTGTTGCCACCACTGAAAAGACACCAAGTGTACCTGAGTGCTAGCATCCGTCTCAATAATCTTAATTTATATTCGTTTGCTTTATATTATTTATTATTATTATTGCAGTACTATTAGTAGTATTTATAGAGTAGTAGTAGAATATTATTAGAATCTAGTTATTGGGTCACTGTATACAGCCACTTATACTTACCAACAGTAGATGTTAGTCCACTATCTCATGACGCAGTTCAGCCTATTAGGATATTTATGTTAAATGCAATTAATCTACCATGTTCTGTAGGGTTTTTTCACTTTTTGAGGTATGATCCAAACCATGGCCCAGCGGTACTGAACTGAACCGTGGATTTGGAGAATCGTTCCACACCTACTGGCTTTCAGTAAAATATTACAGTCAAATCAGATTTATTGTGAAAGTGTGACATCATTTATATCCAGTGAACAGTACTAACATGTAGGGATGCAAGGTAATAAATGTTGAATTTCTTTACAATTCTAATCTGGGTAGGTCTACATCGTATAAGAGTTTAATTGGTCCAACCCTTAAAAAAAAAAAAAAAAAAGCAAGTTCAGTTCGTTACAACCAAATGAAATAAGTTTATTAAAAAGGACTGATTATTTCAATCCAAGTCATTTTTTTGTTTGAGTTGAGTAAAATGTATTCAATTGCTTGTAATACATTTATGTGCGTTTTTTAGGTTGCACTCTTTACGGTGTTCTTTGTTTTTAGTACTGTCTAAAGATGTGGGGCCCAAAGAAAATGCTTCTCTGTATTATTTTTGGTTTTGGCAGTTATAGTATCAGCGTAACAAATTGAGTACAAAGAAGAACATTTGAAATTTTCTGTTTCAGAATTTCAGTATTTGGCATTTTCCTCTATTGCTTTAATGACAGCGTGCACTTGAACCGGCATGGACTCAGCAAGACTCTACAAGGTTATGCAAAAACCTCTGATGAGTATCTCGAATTCACCTGAGGGCTGTCCGAATGTAAGCTTCAGTGAAAGTGATGAGACTAAAAATAACATGGTCAGTTTCACAAACATGCTTACATTTGATGAGTGACTTGATTAGTGCAGAATCGTGAATGTTTCTTGATCATTCTTTGTTTAAAATCTTCCAAAATTCTAAAACTTTTCAGGTTTATATAAAAATCCAAGCCTCTCAGACGGGGTCTCAGACTTTTGGACCCCACTGTATGTAAGTGACAAACTTTGGACATCTGCGTCAGCCCACATTTCCCATACCTGTTCGTCCTTACTAAAATTATACATTGAGTCAGGCAGTGGTACAAAGCAGACACTTCAGTAGGCTCTGTATTTGCTGTTAGTACCGGAGTTGCTCTTTAGTTTTGTTCCCGTGTGAAAGGAGGGAATGGTGACTTGTGAAAGTGGCAAACATCACAACTCCTTTTACCCTCAGGTTCCTACTTCCTACATAGCCTGCTGATTGAGTGCAGTTTTGCAGACAAACCAGTAATTTACTGTGTGTGTGCAGCTATATAGTGTTAAGCTAAAAGCTTTACCGTGTAGGCCCATATTGTCGTATCATCATATGCCGTTCTTGTTAATGTATGGTGATTGACATTAGATCAAGCATGCAGTTACAGTAAGTGTTGTTGAGAAATCTAGTCACTTGCTAACCAGTTTGATCTCTCTTCTATAGGATCGACATGTTCTCCAAAGGCACCAAGCGCAAGTTTTCCGACGATGGCGATGAGATGTCGGACGAAAGCCTGGCTGGTGCCCAGGTCTCATCGTCCTATAGCCTGCAACGACAGTCACTGCTGGACATGTCCCTCATCAAGCTGCAGCTATGCCACATGCTGGTGGAGCCCAACCTCTGCCGCTCAGTCCTCATCGCGAACACAGTGCGGCAGATCCAGGAGGAGATGACTCATGACGGCACTTGGCAGGTGGTCACGGAGACCTTCTGTGGTGGCAGCCAAAGCCCTTCTGAACGCCTGGTGGCCACTGAGGTGCTCTGCCGGTCACGGGAGCAGGATGCTGAGCCAAAGCTCTTCTCGGTCCTCAGCTATGAAGGGTGCCGCGAAGAGGAGGTGGTGGCAGACGAAACGTTATGTTCCGTCACAGTCAGTGAAGCCGCCTCCAATGTGTGTCTCTCAGAGGGTGCTCGGCACTGCTGGGAAAGAGATGAGCTTGTAGACGTAGAAAGAGATGAGGAGGCTCATGAAAACTCCAGGCTTGGCCCAGCTGTGGATGACGCCGATGATGATGACGATGAAGACGACGACGACGATGAAGTAGATGAAGAAGAGGAGAGTTCCAGACAGAATCCAAAGACCATGGGCCAGGTTTTTGGGACCTTTGAGATCAAAAACAGTGCCCCAGGTCCAGACTCAGCTCTTGAAGAGCTGTTTTCAGACGTAGATGCCTCCTACTATGACCTTGACACCATGCTCACAGGTATTCAGAGCGCACCTAAGATGGGTCCCTATGACCTGTTGGACAGTTTGGCCCCCTCTCATGGGTCCCCTTCTATAGGCTCACCCTCAAACTGTCGCTCAGATCTTAATGAACTGGACCACATCATGGAGATCATTGTCGGTTCTTAGACAAGAGTTTGCCCAGAGACTTGTGTACTTCTCTTAAAG
This sequence comes from Prochilodus magdalenae, assembly GCA_024036415.1. Classification (NCBI taxonomy): domain Eukaryota; kingdom Metazoa; phylum Chordata; class Actinopteri; order Characiformes; family Prochilodontidae; genus Prochilodus; species Prochilodus magdalenae. Next base: position 29,476 of record JAMWET010001645.1, on the reverse strand, counting down.
TTACCTGCTTTTCTGCCCCTTATGGAAAGCAAGTTAAATCTGCGGTCCTTTCAGGGAAAGGAGTCTGTGTCTTGTAAAGGATGGCCTTGATTTTATGAGCTGACCATAGTTATCTTATTTGCATACCCTTTGTATGTTTTTTAAATGTTTTCATTCTGTAATTGTCTGTCCAGACATGCTGTTTGTTTTTGTTCAGTTTTTTTTTTCTATATTTATTTCCTTACATTCATTAACACTACATGATCGGAGAGAGCAGAACAAGGTGTATACAAAAGATATTTTCATAAAAAAAAGATGAAATTGTCTAAAATATGTATATAAATATAAATATATATATATTTTACTATAGATACTGCTTGTTAACTGTTACTGTACACTCTATCGGTTTTGATCTTTTGTTTAAATCGACAGATCAGATATCAGCGTCTACGTTTCTTAGTGGTCTTCCACTTGCTGGAATGGTTGATGGTGAAGAACCTTTATTCATTTCAGGGTTCAGAAATGGCAGTAAGGATACAGTGTTGCATGACGTATTTCTTTTGTACTTTTAGGTGCATTTTGGCACCCAGCAGTTTTTTTTTTTTCCTCTTTTCCCTCAGTATTTTGGCAATAGGCTGTCGGTCATCTCAACTGCAGCTTTTGTTTTGCTATTAGAAGTCAAAGTATTCTTATATTTGTCTTATCAGCAAATGAAGAATAATGGGGGCCAGCCCATTCTATATAATGACTTTTAATTTATTTTTATTTATTTGCTGCAAACTTACACGTTGAGTGTTGGCTTTGGTCAAACTCAGGGCAGGAGAGGCTTTTTTTTTTTTTCTTTCTCTTTTTTCAGTTTTTATCAGACTCCATGGGCCTGATTTACCCAAACCTTTAGCACCTGCTAAATTTCTAACGGTTGGGAAACCAGTAAAATGACTTTGTGATCGCCCAGCTTATCTGTGATGCACTTGTCAGTAGTGGTCAACCCTTGCCATGTACAAAGGCTTCATTAGAACTGGTCCAGAGTCCTTTGGGCGGCGTTAGGACAGGCAAATGAGCATTTTAACATGTTTCAACATTTATTTGAAGATCTGATCTTTCGGAAACATAAAATACTGGCATGAAACACGTTCGCAGTCGCATTCCAGTAGTCTGTCTTGTCTGTCTGTCCGACCGACGTGCATTTAATCGGGTACAGGAGGTGCAGCCTGCTGTCTAAACCTAGCCTTTTGGGTCCCTCATGATAAACTACACTGTTTCTCTGATCCTATGCATTGAGTGTAGCAATACACTTCCTATGCACAAAGTGTTTTGAGCACACTTTTATTAAAGTACAGTATTTAAATTGTATTTTTAATGGAGTCGTACGAGGACAAGGGTGAACAGTTGTCTTCCTGTTACTGAAACTGTAACTGGTCATGTCTAAAAGGAAATCTTGCGTTCCAAACTGTTTTTTGTGCGAGCAGTACATTCGTTTGAGGGGAAGTCGTTGCCCTCTACCTTACGTTTGAGGTTGTTTTTTTTTTAAGTATGATCTAAATCTAGAGTAGAGTTATAAACATTTTATATGTGCATTGTAGCATTTTTATAACATTTTTAATAAAAGGTACAACTGATTGATCTGTCCTGTGTGCTTCTTATGCATGCTTAAATTTGTGTTTACTTAATGCCTGTTTATAAAATGGGATAGAGAGATGGATCCATGTCCATCAACAGCTGTCCAAAATGCTCCAACCTCACAAAAACTAAACTTTTTATTCCACTCCTAATTTATCTTGTTGGTAATAGAAAGAATATGCATTCATCCATTCATTCATACATCTTGGCCACTAACTATTTTGGGTAAGGAAAGAATAACAAAGACAATATTGAACACTGTTCACCTAGTAAATGTATTCAAAGAATTGTCCATGGTGTTGGTGTCACATCCCAATAAGCCAATCCCCTTTAAATGGGCCAAAATAAAATATTTTACTGTTGCTAACATCTGTATGTATATGCTTACTCGCATCCTACAGTAGTGATGCAGTAGGGTGATCTCCCGTTTTCTTGTGATGTGTCTGGAAGGTGTGAAAGGTTTGAGAGACTGCTACTTCTTTGTGACTTTTTCGGGGAGGCTGCTTTTAATGGAGAAGGAAGACAGATAGCTAATGTTACTACTACAAGGCCAAATACTTTCCTACAGCTCTATAACTGCAATAACTCTCTTTCAGCAATCACTGCAAATTACAGAAGTGCATTGCCAAACACAGTGGACAGGTAGCTAAAAATTAGAAAGGTATCGTCGCAATCTGCGAATGAAACTTGGTGAGTAGGTTTGAAATTGTGAGGCATGTTGACGTTAGCAAGGACAGGCCTTATCGTTGCTGACTACTCCAAGAGACACAACTGTGGTGAACAGTAATGCCCTAGATGAGTCATCCAGTTAGTGCTAGCACCGTTGGCAGACAGCTGTACAACGCAGGACTACGTGCACACAGACTGTTACGACAGCTGCCCTAAACACCACATGAAAACACATGAAGACTGCAATGGTGTCGTACCAGACTGTCATGGAGTGACTCAAGATGGAAGCAGGTCATCTAGTGATGAGTCCCGCTTTCGTCTTGGTGGGGACGGCCAAAGAATCCGTGTGGAGGTACTGTGGTCGGCAAGATGAACGTTTTGTCACACCCAGAAGGCGTGGTGTCACTCCTCTACCCCTACCGCAAAATCTGCAGGAACTGTGTAAGAATATTTAATCTGCATGGGATGGATTATCACAGGACACCAGTAGGAACCTCTACAACTCCATGCTGAGACGTCTGGCATGTTGTGTTAGCAAACATGGCGGCCTGACGCCATACTGAGAGACACTACTTCTGTATGACAATAAATATTGCCCATGTCAGTCTGAATTTATCATCATTTAATGTAACCTTCATCTTCCTTCCCAATAGCATATCAGTCCCACACTTCCTTCCTTCTATTATTTTGATGATGAGAGTAGATCTCGTACCCCAGTGTGGCCTGTTTGCTTGGCTGAATGGGTAGAAACGTGTCACTAACACCCGTTTTGTGCTGCATTAAGACAGCACCACTGTTTTCTTTAAGATTTTGTTTAATAACTGGGGTAATGGACACACTAACCCTAATAGCAAGAGCTGGATTGCTGTTGGCCAACTAACGGCATCTCTGGCGGCTGACTAGCGTTTTGATCAGTGTTTTCTGGGCAGCCTGCTGGTGATTAGGGAGAGTATTAGACAGAATGCCATTTTTATTGCTCATTTCCCACTTGCAGTCCTATTTACTTGTTCTTCTCTCGTGTCTTACCTTCATTACCCTTCGTTAATTAGTATACTAAATGATTTGAGATTTCACAACAGCATTTTGAATTTAATAATTTTATATCAGACCCTCATACCAATACATATTGGTCTAGGCTATACACATTTAAAACCAGTTTGAAGAGAAAAAAATTACCAGTTAGATGCTGTATACAGATGTTGTATAATCTGGTTGGGTTAAGGGTGGACCAGCAGTGGCAAGCAGTCAGCAGGGTGCCAACGTTATCAAGCCAGTGGATCAATATATACTCACAAGCCATTAGGTACCCCAGTATCTACACCCATTGTCTGTTTTATCAGCTTCACTTACCATATAGGTGCACTTTGTAGTTCTACAATTACAGACTGTAGTCCATCTGATTTTCTGTATTCTTTGTTATCCCCTGCACCCTGTTCTGTAATAGTAAGGACCACCACAGAGCAGGTATTATGTGGATGGTGGATCATTCTCAACACTGCAGCAACACTGACGTGCTGGTGGTGTGTTAGTGCATCAGACACAGCAGTGCTGCTGGAGTGTTAAAACACTGTGTCCACTCACTGTCCACTCTATTAGATACTCCTACCTTCCACCTTGAAGACCACAATTAGTGAAAAGTTGTATGTCAGACAAAACAGAAATTAGTAAACCATACCTTCTTGTTACCATACGGCATGACAGCGATCTGTACAATGCTTTATGAAAACACCATTAATTTCTGTCATGGGGAAAAACAGTTTTGAGCTGCAGTCCAACACTCACTACAAAATGAAGGAGGACCTGGAAGGTCTGTGGTGGCATGATCCATGCCAGGTACTGTAGTGAAAGAGCCCTGATCAATAAAAACATGGAAATGCTCTAAAATCATGAATCTGACAGACCAGTGAAACTGAGCGATATGATGCAGAGCCACAGAGGTCGGCATAACACGACCCTAGTTTTGGAGTGGGAACTCCCTGTGAACATGGGATCCAGTCAGATTTCTTACATATGCTATAAGCGTAAGCCTCAAATTCTTTTTTTAACTTTAACCATTATGAGCCTACAGAAAAGTGCAGCAAAGCGGAGGAAATGATTTGGTTTTAGGTGTCTTTGAGTCATTCTGGGCGAAGGCTCATGGGGGAAACGTGCTATTAAATGGCCAGGATTAAATTCATCCGAAGTGTCCATGCGTGCGCACGGAATGCGAGGAAAGATCAGGAAGTAAAAGTAATCAGCTCCTTGCACTAGGCTGTAGAGGGAAAAAAAGCTGCAGGAGTTTTTTTCCCTGTCCTTCTCTTAGCATGTAGCTGACGTCATTCTCAGTCGTGACTCTATACGTCACTGCTTAAATCCCCAGTAGGGGCCACGAAGTAAAGGGGTTGCAGACCGACAGCACTGAAATGAGTGTTGCCTCAAGTGCTTGAATATTATATAAAGACACAATCGTGCTATGCATGCATTTTGTTTTTATTTTACTGCCAGCATGTGTAATCTACATTGTAGTCTACCTACAAATGTGTATCTATCTATTTTAGCTAATGCTCTTCTTGGATATCAGTGTTTCTTATTAAATCGTTACCATACGTGACACTTTACTAGCAACCACCATGCCAGCATTTAGCAAAGCACACGATGAGTCCGTGTCTTACTGTATCTTACAGTATTCAGAGTCACGTTTTCTGTCTGTGGGCGCAGCAAGAGAGCGAGACATAAAGGGGCGGGCAGAGAAAATGCCCAGCCAATCATATATAGTTACCAAGCGGGCCAGAGATCTGAACTGACCAATGAGCGCTCTCCTCAGACGCGAGGAGGCGGGAGGAAGAGGGGGTGCTTAGCCAATTCCATACAGTTACCAGGCGGGTCTGCGATCTGATTGGACCAATGAAATCTCCCCCACCTGACGACCGTCAATCAGCTGAGCTCTGTTCGCGTAGCTTCTTCACTCCAGCGAGAGTTTCGTTCGCTCTCGGTTCGACGCTCGCGAGCTCGGAGACCGTTTTTTCCGTCGCGAATGAACTCCGGATTAAAAGTCGGCTATGCGAATTAGCGAACGAGCTAAACCAACGACAACGAGACCGTTTTCTGCTCAGCCGAGAGAATGTAGCGACCGCTCGAAGACCTCAGGCAGATTCATTTCTACTTTCGCCTACTTCTGTAACGTTAGCTGGTTAGCGAGCTGAGGTAAATTCGTTCAGTGATTAGCAGTGCGTACTTCTGAGTCTGTTAGCTAGGAGTTTGGAAACACAACTGAGCTGTTGCGCGAAACATTATGGTATGGGTCAAAGGGATATTTTGCCTTTGGAAACGTCCATGAAAAGAAAAAAAGGGATTCACACTGCCTCGATGTGTCGGCTGGATGTGGACCCCGCTGTAACTGTACTGAAGAAGGAAGTTGAGCCCGGCGAAGGAGATGCCCTTTCCTCGTCCAGGTAAAAACATTATTTACGCACAAAGCTAACGTACTGCTCCGTTAACCTAGCTAGTTAGCTAACTTCTCTCGAAACTGCCTGCCTCAAGGCAGTGCGGCTCAGGTCTTTGCTCCCCGCTTTAGAAAACCCAGCTAGCTTAGCTCGCTTGCTAATAGACGTTAGCTTGGCTAACTGTCGACTTCTTCTCGGTCACGCTTCTCAGTTGTCGCAATAAAAAAACTTGTGTGCCAGACGTTGTTAGCGATGCAGTGAGTGCTCACATGTGCAGAATATGACCGATATTAATCTCTGATGTTTCTAGTGTTTGCGACCAGCACTAACGTTAGTACTTGTAGTCCAGCAATGCGTGGATCTGTTGCGTAATAGGATCAATTTGACCACCTCTGGTCACTAACGGGGGCTTTAAAAACGTGACCACTACTTTGCCCCGCTAGCCATGTATGTTTACGGGGCCAGAGAGCTCTGTTGATCTTTTTAGCTTATTGGCATCTGATCGATCTGCTTGTTGGAAATGTTTTATGAGTGTCTTCATTCCTACTTTAACTTTACATTAAGTTTCCAAGAGCATACTGGAGTAGTAGTATCGACTGGAACCTTGGCTGTCTGCTTCATGTCGAGGCTTATGTGGTGGTGCTGCTAACAGAGTAGAATAAAGTTGCCCGCTTGTTTACATGGACACTAATACCGCTGTGTACCATATACAGCTTACATATAGATGTAATCGCCATTGTTTTTGTCAGATGATGGACCTAGTTAGGAATTTCAGCATCTTCCTTCTCTGACTAGGGAGTGATGGACCCCGTCTTTAGCTTAGGTGACTAACCTCCTGCCTCAGTGCTGTGACTCAGTATCTCGGTGTGTACCGGTATTGCCCAAATTAAGACATTCCGCCCAATTGGCCTGCCCGCCTATTGGTTCATTAGTCAGCTATGGCTAGGCTATTCTCCACCCACTCATCCACTTCCACTCAGTCTATCCCCAGCGCTCTTTTTCTTTTCGCTCCTGAGCTCACCCGTTTCCTTGGATTGTTGTTTCTGTGCGTAAGTGCGTTTAGCAGTTACTTCTGCCTCCGTCCACAGACTGCTACTGATAAAAGCCAATATTACAGGATCTCCCCGCTTTGATAATGACATTTAAGTTAGCAGTAATCGAGTTAATGAGTCCTTCATTTCTGCTGAAACTGTATTCTGAAATGTCTTGCTGACCGGCTATAGCTTGTTTTGATTCAGTTTTGCCAACATTTTTTTTAACCCAATGTCTATTCATATAGTGTGTTCCGTTTGAACTGGAAAGTCGGAATTTCAGGGTCCTAGTTTCAGCGGGAGTGCCCCTACAAATAAGATTTCCTGTTTAGAAACCTAGGAGAGCCTTACCAACCCTGACATCAAAATCCATAATAAATGCACCACACGTCAAAACTGTTGTTCATAATATTCATTATGTCTATTTGTGCCTAATTAAATGTACACCTAGCACTGTCCACATGTGGACATGTTGGAACAGTGTCTGGATTTACAATGTAATGTGGAATGTGTATGTATACACATAATACATGGTGTTTTAAACATTTCATTTTTTTGCACATCTGCAAATCGATCTGTATCGATGCATTGGAAAAATAGACACCTGTTGTCACTGATGTGATGCATTACAGGTTCTGCACGATTCTTCTCTGTGCACTCCTGTGCTGCAGGTGGCAGCTTGTGGAAGTCTGTAGCAGTCCTGCTAAAATTTTAAATCATCTGATCAGTTTAAGCATCTATAAAATGATTTGTCATTTTCGATTTTAATATCAGTAATGATATGATTCATATATCGTCCTGTCATAATCTGAGTTAAACTGTCTTCAGTTTGAGTTTACATGGTGTTAGGTCTTTGGAGACAGATACCCTTTCTTGCACCTTCCTGTTCCTTACTGCTTACAGCGCCCTCTTTTGCAGACATTCATCAGTCTTTGCGTCTCTTGCTTGGTTGTTTTCCTCTGTCTCTCTTTCTCCCTCCTGTGCTTTTGTTGCCTTCAGTAACTGTATTGTTTCTCTTGTTGTGCATCTAAACCTCTATGGTTGTTTTCTTATATCTAATGTTTGAGTTTCCTAATGTGTAGGAAATGTCAGGTTTAATAAGCTAATGAAAAAACAGTGGCAGATACGGGCTGTTTCAAAGTGATAAGTTAATGAGTGTGGCTGGGCTCGACTTCAGCTGGGAAAACGCCTGGGTGTGGCAGTGAAGGCAACTTCCTTTTCTGCGATGTAAAAAAGCTGGAAGACCAGCCTTCCGAACACAGTTTTACCTAATGTCGTTTTACAGGTTAAGGTTAATCTGAGAGTAAAGACTGTAGACTTTGGGCCATGAAGGCAGTCTTTTTGTCCCAAGCCTTTGATTACAGTAGGTAAAGTTATTTAAAAAATTGAAGGTGCAACCAGCTTTTCTCTGGACTGAAGCTTGTTTATATTATATATATTTTTGTTAAACTGGCTGCTCATTTTGGCATGCCACATTACATCTTCTGTAAATTGCAGTACACTAAACAGAATGATGTAGATCTAGGACATATGAATTTATATTAATATTATATAATAACAAAATACTCCTGATGTATTTAACATATTTGAGTTTATGATATGGAGAAAATGATAAATATCCAGACCATAAGAAACAGCATACCAGTATTTACTTTTACTGAATTGCCTCACATGCCTCTCTAACAGTTCTATGTTGAGTTTGTAATAATGCTTTGTGCAGCAGTGATGTTTTTTCTTCCAAGAAATTAGTATTAGTATTTTAAGTCAAAATGTGCTTTTATTTGTTCCTAATATACAGCATGTGGAAGACGGTCAATAATCTTTGCACACAGTTTGACTTATAAAGGTTTTGTGCACTGCTATTTTTACTTCAAAACTTGTCTACATCCTCCCGTTGTTTTTAGTTATCTCAATTATTTAAAATTAAATTACACACATTTGTTTAAACTCTTTTAGCTTATAATGCTTTAGAAAAATAAAATTAAATGTGTGTTTTGCTAAATGTCTTCAGGTATTGTGATCCTATATTTTTGGCATATCCATTAATCCCAAGATTTTACCACAGTTTATTCTGTCACTGAGGGTCTGCAGAAAAATTATAAATGTAGCACATTAAGCAGGAAAGGGTCTTAAATGAAAAGGAGAATAAGAATAGAAGAATGCAAAAACTTGGAACCTTGTTTTTTTTTCTCCCCTCCAACAAAGGGATGGGGATGTATTTTAAACCAAAGTTCCCAGGTGTTGCTATCTGGTATATAAAACAAGTTGGATGCTGTCTAATCACAGCAGTTACTTCTTTTAGTTGGAATTGAACCTGTGTATCTGTTAGTCTCCTAGCTAAACAGCACAACAACCCGCAGAACTGGTCTGGTTAGCACTCTTAGGTCGAGGTTGTTTCACACTGATTTAAAATAATTGAAGATCATTCTGAAAATGCATTTATTTGGTAGTCTATTAGATATCTGCTTATCTGAAATGTGACAGGTTGTAATTTTGAAATGCTGTTGTAAATCAGTTCTAAATATTGTATTACTGTTACACTCTCCAACCTAGGACAGAAAGATTAATCAAATTAAATTGATTAAAGAGTGCAATACTTCCTTTGCAAAAACTGCAGTTTATATTCTAGACTATTTGATCAACTCTGTGTTTTATATAGGGAACGATAACATATCAGAGCTTGCAAACTGCCCATAGATGAGTTGGACCAATCAGAGGCAACCAAACAACTATATACTGCAACATCACATGGTTGCTCTGGTCTTACTGTCCAAATAACAGTCCTGGCATCAGAAAATAATTGCTATTTAAGTCACATTTGAGTGATTTATTGAAGTCGTAATACTGATTTGAAAAATTGTAATTAGATATTCTCCCCAACTCATTCAGCCCTAGTCCAATCGTCAAGGTATGTCTGTGTTGTAGCTCCTTTAGCATGAGAGTTTGAGGAGTGCAGCCTGTTCTTCTTTTCTTACGTTGCGTTCTCCCCATTTTGATGGTCCTGTCAGTGTTGTTTTTTTTTTCTTCTTCTCTTTTTTGAGAGAGAGAGAGACTCTATGTGCCACTCAAGCCTCAACCTCTCATCCGTCGCCGTTGCCATGGCAAGCGGACCAAAGAGGCCAGTCTAATGACAGAGGGCCAATTTAAATCACGGTTTCACAGTTGCTACCTTGAGAGACCGAGCGACATCCACACCTGCATTCAAGACCAAGGCCTTTCTGGACCAGGTCAAAAAAAAAAATTTGTGCTTAATCCCATAACTAAGGAATGGCTGAGAAATCACACAGTTCAAGGTTTTATACGTTACAAACAACAAAAAATATTTCTGTGTTTTCATGGGTTCTTCTTTCCACTGTAAAACCGTTGGAATGTGTTGTTTTGCAGTAGACTTGGTGTTCAGTGTGCTGCTGTTCCATTTATAGCTTGCTGTTGCTGACAGAGACAAGCTGCAGACTGTGCAACCCCTTCTCCAAGTTTGCTGTGTGTTCTTCCTGGAATTCAGCTGCAAAATGTACAGAAATATAGGTGTCCTTTCGGGGCCTGTAACCTATAGAGCTGAACAGAGACGAGCCAGTTGTATACTGCTGGTGTGGTCGGTTATATAACGACTAGCCCTGCCGTGACACAATTGAGAACTGCAAATCACACATGCAGACTACGTTCCGACTTTAACTGGTGATCTTTTTTATACTGTTCCGATTTAAAAGTCCTCGTACAATGGAATCAAATGAAGTTACCATGCTTTCTTAGGACTGTTGCATTGTATCTGTGCCAAATCACGACGGGAGCATGGGTGCAAAGCCTTTCTGATGCATTTAAATGGTCAGGTCCATGGAAGTAATCTTAGATTTTTGCACCTATTAAGTTGACAGATTTGAGTTTATCATTGATCGGGATTTCATTTATACCTGATGAACTCAGAATAAGGCCGTTTCCTACAACAATCCCAGAGCACGTGTGCTGTGTATCAGTCTTGCTGCTGAACAAAAAGGAAAGGTCTCCACTGGGCTCCTGTGGCTTCCTGTGCTCTCTGCAGTAAAATGGAGCAATCTGCGGCCAGAGCTGCGGGGGATGTCTTCCTGCGTGCAACAGCATGATGGATGGATGGAGGAGGCTGAGCCACCCACACTAGAGCAAGTGCAGAGAGGGATGGACAGCCTCTACCATTTACACCCCCTCTATAGATGATATCTGTAGGCAAAGCAACCAGCTGACGGTGTCCTATTGACTATAACTATAATTTTACTTGAAAAAAATTAATGGAATTTAAATTAAAATTGTTTTTTTACCATTTACTACAGGGTTCCTCCACAAATAAGATATGTAAACTGAGGTGAACATAAAAAAAAAAAAAGCTTTGTTTATATACATACAGTATGCTCAACAAAGAAGCATCTAAATGGAATATGTCAGTTTGGGTTCTCCTTACTGCAAGAAGAGCCAGTAGGAGAATTGAATATATATCATGGGGAGAAAATAATGCTTAGTATACAGAAAGCTTTTTTTTTTTTTGTTAAGTAATGATGATTACAACCCAAAATGCATGTTCGGACTGGATCTGTTTAAAATCGTCTAAGCACTCGGGGAAGGCAGCCCTTGAAGGTGGTTCCTACACAAGAACAAATTCCCCCCAAAAATAATACCACCACTGGTGAATGTCAGAATGTTCACAGTTCATAAGTGGGTTTTAAGAAGCAATTTCTTGTTAAGAATAGGTGTTGAGGGCACATGCATCTTTGTGTCTACTGTAGGCATTCCTGCTCTCTTCCACAATCCAAAAAACAGCTGGATTTATACCAATGCTTCTTATTAGTTGCATTTCATGTGTGATGGTTATTGGTACAGTTCCATCTTTGAATTAGAATAAATCTTGAAATATGTATTGCGAAATATTACGAACAACCTGATGAATGATCAGTATGGCAGTTAAAGACTGGCTATACTATTCTATACTATTCATACTATTGATTTAATAATATTTATGTATATGTACATGTGTGGCCTAAATTTTGTTTAGTTTGTTGCAGATGTTGCAATGTGCAGTATGTCTCACCGCATTCTTTTCTCTTCCACTGAAGGTACATACTGGGCCGTGGGGTGAAGCGTAAGCTAAGTGACTGCGAGGATCCTGCGCTGGATCTACCGTACCCCCAGCAGAGGCAGCTGGTGCTGGACATGTGCCTGGACAAACTTCAGAGCTGCCAGCGTCGGGCTGAACCCAGCCTTCATCGCTCAGTCCTGCTAGCCAACACCCTCAGGCAGATCCAGCAGGAGATGAGACTGGAGGGTGGAAACTGCTTGCCTCCAGCACCACCTGCCCCAACGCTTCTTCACGCATCCACACCACGTCACATCCCTGAACTGCCACCGGTGTCTTTAGACTTCAATCCCCTTCTCAATGGATCACTGTCCCCTTCTGATTCCCTAGCTACTAGTGAGGACACCGAGACTCTGTTAGACTATGCTGAAAGCAAACCACTTTATCCATCCCTCTCAGATGAGGTTGACGAGAGGCCATCAGAATTACTGTTTGGTTCATTCGAGATCACAAATTCTACCAGCTACCTGACGGACCTAGCGTTGGACGACATCTTTGAGGACATTGATACGTCCATGTATGATTCATCTGACATCTCTGTCCTAGCGTTCCCTGCCTCACGAGGTAGCGGTGCGGCCTCTGGGGCAGTAGATGAAGGTCTCAAGAACTTTTCTAGCTGCACCTCCAACACTCTGCAGCTTTGCCTCTCTGACCTCAATGACCTGGACCACATCATGGAGATTCTTGTGCGCTCCTGAACCACTCAATCCTCGCTCAGATAGCCATCCCAGTTTTTTGAGGGGATGCAAATAATGAAATGTTTAATAAAAAAAAAAAACTTTTTTATTTATTTTTATACAAAGAACTGATATATTTATAAAAGGAAAAAGACTGGCATGACACATACTTACTGTAGGATGAATGCACATTATTCTGACTTTTCAGGTGGTCAAGCTTAGGCTGCCATCTTTTTGGTATTTAAGCAAACTAAGATGTATATGCAGGGACTTTGAGACAAAGTATTACCATTGAGACTTATTTATACCCGACAGTCAGTCGGTCAGTTTTACGGATTTTGAAGACGACAGACAACTATATGGAAACTCGGTGGACATATTCTAGCTTTTTAAAGATACTTTTATTTTTATCTAATGATCCCATGAGTATTTCTCAAGCATTAAATTTACTGTAGTTAATTGTGGTGGATCATAACATGCACACTCAACACTCACACTACCTCTCAAAAACCAAGAGCAAGCTCTCTCCCTGTACAACGATAGTCATTGAAACTGTCAGCTGTCCTTCGGTGGCTGTTTTTCAATATGTGTATATATATATAAAAAAAAAAAACTTCTAATGGTCTGTGATTGTCTTACCCCGGGAAAGACCTTCCCCTCAGAAATAAATGGTCAGCCCAAAGCACCCAAGACAGAATATTTCCTTTCAGAATTCGTCCAGCAGTTTCTTTCATTTTTTTGGATCTTAGAGGGGAAGGAATGTGTTCCTCAAAGTTTTTTTTTTTTTTTTTTTTTTAGAATATATATATATATATATATATATATATATATATATATAAACATCAACTGATTTTTAGGATTACACATGATTGTCAGATTCGCAGACACTGTTGAACCCTGAACATAAACTTAGTGCCTACAATGGAGGACGAAGACTGGCGCTGGTGGAGGTGCGCTGTGGACTCACGTGGACTTGCCTGTTTCTCTAACCCTACTGTTTCTATCTTTTTCTATGCTGAGCGTGCTCTTCTTTTTCATGCTTCGGTAGGATACTAAAGAAGCCATGTCCTTGGATGGTGCACACATCTGCTCCCACCCCTTACAAATTCTCCTCCTTCACAAAGATGACCAGTGACTCTGCAAAAAAGATTGTGGATGCCTATCTTGTGGTCAAGCTGACCGAGCCAGAATGTCCAACCGTATATCCTCAGACATGGGGCTGTATGCAAATTGTCCAGTTTCATTTGTGATTGTACTGCTCCAAATGAAGTACGCGGCAGTCTGAGGGTAGTTGTGCGGGCCTACGCTAGTCTGGGTTTTAAAAATGTATTTTGTAGCATAGTTGCTGGACCCTGCAGATCTGCCCTGCTTAAAAGTAAGGATGCACCGATCTCATTGATGCTGAACCTGATTTAATGGACCGGCCTGGTGCCTGTTGTGGACAATCCACTCCCCCTCCCCCCTTTTTATTCACAGTTTTAAGGGTTACAGCCAAGATATCTTATGAATAGAATTATTCCAAACAATTCCAGACCACAAAATGTTTTTATATTATAAGCTGGGAAAAAGAAAGTGGTTCTCTGTTGGGTTGGGTTGGGTATCGAAAACGGGAGAGGGATAACTGTGATCGGTGCATCCCTGCCTGAAAGTGCATGACATGGTCAGGCCTTGGACTATAGTAAGGAGGAGTCCTGTGGCATAAGCATGATGTTTGTAGTGAGAGGGGAGATGGTAGAGGGGGAGGGGAAAGAGCAGAGGGGAGAGCGAACGAGAGAGAGATTAGGAGGGGGTTAAAGCTCGAAGCTCCTGTCACGCGGAGGCTCTTGCTTGTGGAAAAGGCCACATTGAGAGTTTCACAACAACAGCTGGTATGTGTGTGTGTGCACATTTGTGTGTGTCAGTGCCAAACCCCACCCCCCAAAAAGGGGCCCCAAGAGCTCTATTCTCCTCACAGCCAATCAGAGTTAGTTAGGGGAGGAGTTGGAAACAACTCTTGAGTAAAACGCCTTCCCTGCTCAGGACTAACACTAGTAAGACATATCTCAAGTAATGTCTCAAGTTTTTAAGGCTTACCAAAAAATAATAAAACGTGTTTTTCTTTTAACCCCTTACATTCGGAGGGGCTGTATACGGGTCCACAAATGACTCATAACGTGAGTTCATCACTGTCATAACTTAATTAAATAGTGAATTCTAAATCCTATGACTGATAGTGGAGGTGTAAGGTTGGGGTTCAAGTAGATGAACTTGGTTTAATTGGAGTTTTAACTAGTTTGTATTGTCACTGAAAAATTGAGTTGGCCAGAAGCAAAATGGACTGTCTTTTACTAACGCTCCTCTTTCAGCATAAACAGCAACTTTTTCCTCCCCACCTCCCTTCTCCCTTCCTTTAACGCAAGCTCACAAACATCCTCCCCCTCCCTCCACAAGACAGGCAGAGCCACAGAGAAATCTGACCCCTAATGAAGTTTACACTCTGAGTTTGCAGTAGCATGCTTCGAGATGGTGTTTAAGAAAACAATAAACCCGAGACTTATGTAATCGCACCCAGCAGAATCTTTAATCGAAGTGGTGTATTTCTGATTGTGAGAGCCGTGTATCAAAGTGTATAGCTTTGGAAGCTTGAGGTTTTTTTCCCTTTATATTTGTTTGTTTGTTGTGAGCATATATATTTGTATATGTATTTTTTTTCCATGTGAGCGTGTTTCTATTTTATTTGAATGTTTGGTCTGTCGATGGCAGAAGATTCAGAGATAATTTATTGCATTTATTTAAGAGTGGAAATAATTGTCTGTAGGTCTCCAGGATGTCTGCTTGACCTGTTCTGAGTAATAATTACCTAATGTGTGTAAATAGTTCATTCAGATTCTTATAAGAGATTTATTATTATTATTATTATTATTATTATTATTGAAAGTATTTGTACAAGTTTAAAACTGTGCTAATTTGAATGACTGTGGGGATCCTTATAGAGTGTATTTTATTCAGATAATCTTCCTTTGGACCAGGCAGTTAATCTGGCAGCTCCTTACACTGTTCACACTGAAATGACTGACTGCATTGAAGGAAAAACGAAGCCTTATTGGTGTACAGTCGGTGGAGTGTTATTAGGCATTTTTAGACTTATTTCCCCCCCATATTTTCTCCCAATTCCCATCTCTGTTTTAATGACTGGCTTCAGGTTTAAATTTGGTATTACCAACATACAGCTGCCTGTTTCGTCCACTGAAACAGATGGAATGGTACACGGTGTCATAGAGTCCGTAGCACATGTGTTTAATGTACAGAGCTTAACTACTGAACTGCCTTCCGAAGATTCATAGTAAAGCACCAGTTGCACAAAATCCTTTCCTTTAAAAGAGTATATAAATACACCGTTGGCGTGAATGAGTCTATGTTTTGGTGAGTAACCTTCAACTAGAGCATAGAATGATGAGCTTTAACCCTATGTCATGTTTATAGTTTGGCCATTTTAGTAAAAGTGTAAAGAATTATCCTAATGAAATTGTAAGATGAGAAAACCTCAAATGTCACTTTTGTCCCAAGTGCAATATGAATATAAAGCGCTGTCTGACCTATTTGCAAATGATACCAGTATGTTTAACTTTATATGAAGATTTTTTTTTTTTTATGGACTGATGACTTTGCACCCTAACTTGCATTGTTTTCAGACTTTGTGCTCGGTCTGGTCTGTAGCTTGGTTTGTAGCTTTCTGTTTCTGTAAATAATGAAGCATCTTTTTTGCATCAGTCATATTCTATGCAATGCTACTGTAGCAGGTCAGTATGTCACAATAAAAACTGAAATAAGAGATACTGTGTCATCTCTCTGTTCTCTGAGTGAAAAGGTATTTCTCTTCATGTCTCAATGGATAAGGTGTCCACGGGTCGTAGTCTCTTATTAGGGAACAGGGCTTTGCAAAATTGGCCCTAATGCCATCCCCTCACCCAATAAGAGAACACACATGTCCCGGAACATGTCATGTCATGTCATATGTAACAGGCATGTTTCTCTATTTAACTTTTTCTGTTTAATGGCACCATAGACCTGTGTTTAACATGTCATAGTTGAATAAACAGTGCATAGAACCAACAAACTGCAAACCTCAAACACTCCTTCAAATACAAACCCTGCATTTACAAAAGAAGCATGGCCAAATCCAAAACCCTAAACTCCTATGTAACAATTTTTATTAATATTTACACCCCAGAATGTACATATGACAGCTAAACAACAGCAAACAAAATGGTGGACAAGGTAGAGAAATCTACTGTTCCATGCTCTGAAAAGGAAGTCGCCAGTTCTTATACCCTTGCCAAGGAACCCAACTGTCAGGGCATGGTTGATGTTCCTCTTCAAACGAGGCAGAGGTTGGCTTCCTGTTGGCCAGCTTCTTGATCAAATGTTCCAAATGTAATGTACCACGGAGGGGGGGAACGGATAATTTGTACAGCAAGCTGGCGATCAGGAAGTCAACTTCAACTCCTACGTCTTTAACAAGATCCTGGATAACCTTATTTCAAAGTTGTTAGTTTGCTTTGCACATTACACTCTGGGCAGTTTCTCAAACCTGTACAATATCAATCAGCTTCACTGTGAAATAAAGAGTAACAAGTTTAATTAACTTCGTTTAGTCAAGATCCAAAGCAATTAGCCAATATAGCAAGCTCCAAGTAACTAACGCTAGCAAAATAGCATGACCGAATAGTCAGGTGGTCTAGTTTATTTACCTGACTGTGTCTCCTCCTGCATGGTCACCACAGTGTCTCAGTGTAAATCAGCCAATCAGAGCAGTACCCAGAACTCATCAAGTTATTCATGTGCTCACAAAAACGGGAAAAACATGCAAATGAGCTCAAGGCAAGTTCTATACTCTAACCTCCTTGCACTTGCTAGGAAACATTCTCTGACAGAACACTAAGCACAGTTCTTTACATTAACGGTATTTTATCCAGAGCAACTTACAAGGTTAATCATATTACAGGTAGGCCAATGTAGTGTTAAGAGTCTTGCCCAAGGACTCTTATTGGTGTAGCACAGCCTAGTCAGTCAGCCCGGGATTCAAACCCGAGTCTCCCACGTGTCATGGTTGCTATTTGGCGGGTAGTGGTGTTAGCCGCTGAGCTACACCAACCAAGTCTCTAAGTCGCTCTGGATAAGAACGTCTGCTAAATGAATTAAATGTATAAATGGAAATGAGCATGTAAAACCAACATTTTTCATCCTGACCCCATACCTTTAATGTAGGCCTCAGGGAATCATTTAAAACCCTGAACGTTCGATGGCTTTCTTAAAATGGTGCACAATGTTGTCATAAAATAAATTTTTTAAATGCATATAATTTCACCTAAAGTTTTTTAAAACCACAAGACATTTTCATACAGTTTCATATAGAAATGTATGCTGGATGGAACATTTCACTCTGTGAAACAACCACTTTTAAAACTTCTCTAAAAGAACCTCTAAATGAACTACTGCAATAGGGGAAGTCATTCAGAGCTGAAGTTATTCGTCTAATTCTGTATGACTGAAACTATCTATCTTGTGGCATTCCTAGCGACGCCATCAAATACGCATTCTACAAAGACGACTGGCAGTGACTGTGCCTAGCCTAGTCTTCTTCTGAGGCTGCTTACTGCACATGTTCCAGAAACTTTCTGTTCTGGGTTATTAATAATTCAGGAACACATAGTATGGAGGTACAGGCAGCCCCACAGACAGTTCTCTCTTTTTTTTCTCCCTTACTTTTCTTTAAAGGAATACTGCAATGTTTTCCAACCTGATCTCCATTTTTCCATCTGCAAGCTACAGCTGATTACCACAGTCGATTTCAACACTGCATTAAGTAAAATATCCAAAAACCCAAAAGCGCATTTAGGAAAGGAGCAGATGCTGTAGCAGTTTACTGGCTTCTGATTCAGACTAAACTGAAATATTAGCTCTATTCAGGCCACTGAGCAAATAAATATTGTATTTTGTCTCTGGTGTTTACCATTAATAAGCATGCCTCACTAGCTAGAGCAGTGAGGCTCACTCACAAAACTACATCAATAAGAACACTACCGTTGTGGCAACTGTGGTGACATTAGGTGACATTTAGCTGCAGAAGCGATGACAAATACTAGCTTATATAACATCTGAAGACTTCCTTTCATAGAGGAAGTTATTAGGAAGCCTTCACTGCAGCCACTGGCTTCTTGCGAATAAGATTTGATACTAGGGGTGGGCAGATTGATACCCAAATATACTTCCAATCCTGAATGGATTCTAGCACATCTAGGTAGATGAGAACCCTGGGTGAATGTGTGTCCTGTGTAGATGAGTAACCTGGGTGAATGTGTGTCCTGTGTAGATGAGTGTCCTGGGTGGATGTGTGTCCTGTGTAGATGAGTATCCTGGGTGGATGTGTGTCCTGTGTAGATGAGTGTCCTGGGTGGATGTGTGTCCTGGGTAGATGAGAGTCCTGGGTGGATGTGTGTCCTGTGTAGATGAATATCCTGGGTGAATGTGTGTCCTGTGTAGATGAGTATCCTGGGTGAATGTGTGTCATGTGTAGATGAGTATCCTGGGTGAATGTGTGTCCTGTGTAGATGAGTATCCTGGGTGAATGTGTGTCCTTTGTAGATGAGTGTCCTGGGTGGATGTGTGTCATGTGTAGATGAGTATCCTGGGTGAATGTGTGTCCTGTGTAGATGAGTATCCTGGGTGAATGTGTGTCCTGTGTAGATGAGTATCCTGGGTGGATGTGTGTCCTGTGTAGATGAGTATCCTGGGTGAATGTGTGTCATGTGTAGATGAGTATCCTGGGTGAATGTGTGTCCTGTGTAGATGAGTATCCTGGGTGGATGTGTGTCCTGTGTAGATGAGTGTCCTGGGTGTATGTGTGTCATGTGTAGATGAGTATCCTGGGTGAATGTGTGTCCTGTGTAGATGAGTATCCTGGGTGGATGTGTGTCCTGTGTAGATGAGTATCCTGGGTGAATGTGTGTCATGTGTAGATGAGTATCCTGGGTGAATGTGTGTCCTGTGTAGATGAGTATCCTGGGTGGATGTGTGTCCTGTGTAGATGAGTATCCTGGGTGAATGTGTGTCCTGTGTAGATGAGTATCCTGGGTGGATGTGTGTCCTGTGTAGATGAGTATCCTGGGTGAATGTGTGTCATGTGTAGATGAGTATCCTGGGTGAATGTGTGCCCTGTGTAGATGAGTGTCCTGGGTGGATGTGTGCCCTGTTTAGATTAGTGTCCTGGGTGGATGTGTGTCCTGGGTAGATGAGTATTCTGGGTGGATGTGTGTCATGTGTAGATGAGTGTCCCGGGTGGATGTGTGTCCTGTGTAGATGAGTGTCCTGGGTGGATGTGTGTCCTGTGTAGATGAGTATCCTGGGTGGATGTATGTCCTGTGTAGATGAGTATCCTGGGTGGATGTGTGTCATGTGTAGATGAGTATCCTGGGTGGATGTGTGTCCTGTGTAGATGAGTATCCTGGGTGAATGTGTGTCATGTGTAGATGAGTATCCTGGGTGGATGTGTGTCCTGTGTAGATGAGTATCCTGGGTGAATGTGTGTCATGTGTAGATGAGTATCCTGGGTGGATGTGTGTCCTGGGTAGATGAGTGTCCTGGGTGGATGTGTGTCCTGTGTAGATGAGTGTCCTGGGTGGATGTGTGTCCTTTGTAGATGAGTGTCCTGGGTGGATGTGTGCCCTGTGTAGATGAGTGTCCTGGGTGGATGTGTGTCCTGTGTAGATGAGTGTCCTGGGTGGATGTGTGTCCTGTGTAGATGAGTATCCTGGGTGAATGTATGTCCTGTGTAGATGAGTGTCCTGGGTGGACGTGTGTCCTGTGTAGATGAGTGTCCTGGGTGGACGTGTGTCCTGGGTGGACGTGTGTCCTGTGTAGATGAGTGTCCTGGGTGGACGTGTGTCCTGGGTGGACGTGTGTCCTGGGTAGATGAGTATTCTGGGTGGATGTGTGTCATGTGTAGATGAGTGTCCTGGGTGGATGAGTGTCCTGAGTGTATGTGGGGCCGGTCTCCCAGTGAACATAAATATGTCTACTTGTACTTCAGCCTTTTCCGCTGCTCTCAAATACATTTTTTAATCAGTAGACTTTCCTGAGCTAATTGTCAATAAACTCACAAGCCTTTATATTCTGTGGTACATGTGGCCTATGCTACCACTAGATTACCCAGCAGATAATTAGATATGCTTATTCTTTAACTTCATTGTCTGGAGTACCTCTGATAAATGTTCATTTTTTATTAAATATAAAATGGATTTTCAGATATAGCTATTCAGATTCTAATCAGTGCACATTTAGTAACTGGATTCACAGTTTACATGTACTAGTGCTAGTTTAACTCAACACAATTTACATACTGCTGAACACTGAATTGAATTCTGTTGCTAAAAATAAGCACAGAGAGAATCTGATTTAATATTAATGACAGACTTTCTGTCACAAGCTTTAAAGAATCAGTATCACTACATTAGCCTTGGTATTACTTGATATCGGACCGAATGGAGAATCAGTGGTATCTCCCATCCCTACTAGACACCCCAGTGGTGGGTGGGCCTGCATAGTCACTAAACATCAGCTACAGCGGTGATTACAGTAAATGAATTCTGGAGAAATCTGATTTGATGCAATGTGATTTGTGGCCAGTGAGAGCCAGGTCTGCATTTCTGGTGGTCAAAAAGTGAACCCATGGCAAAGGGGCACTGGACAATAGGCAATGCTGACCCCTGGAAAAGACCAACAGATGTTAAAAAGGAACTCAACCATATAATTTATGTCTAACACAGTCTCCGAGATGCTAGTAAAATCTGTTGTTTGGTTGCTATCACCACCACTTTCTAAAATGGAGCATTTCACATCGACCCACTCTGAACGACTCTGCTGACATCTTAAGCATGAAAAATCAGTGGCATTCACCTTTAAATTGAAAACTGCTGGAGCAGTCTATTTAATATAAGCATACGCTCACATATATACTGCATAAACACTCATTTGCATGAATCAACGAGACAACTAAAAAGAGTTTGCTGAACATTTGAAATGCTTGACTCCTGTCTGATTCCTCTTCCCTTTTTCCAGGTTATTGGGACGTTGTGAGAAACCCTGCGGTTCTCCTATGGGCCAGACTCAGTGGTTGGCCATGCTTGATGGCAGATGCCAAGAAAGAACAAAGTCAGGCATGGTAGCAGGGGAACCGGCCTGCTCTGTCGGAGAATAAGACCAATGCGGCAGAAAAAGTCTTCCTGACAGTACCTTAGCAACAGCACCCTGACTCTCACACCGCTGTTACACAGGCTATACTTCAGCATCAGTTCAGATGGTTTTGGTAAGAGCAGACTCAGAACTCAGCTTATTGTGGAGAGTCTTCGCTATAACCTTACGAATAGAGATTATATTTCCTAAAAAGAACATGGCAGCCCCTATTTGATAAATGGATGGCTGTCTGTGATCAAATCTAGCCATGTATTTATGTCCCATGCATTTGAATACTTAAATGTAAGTGGTAGTACTACATTGCTATTGCCTATTGAAATGCATTACACTTCAGTATGTTTTTTTTTGTACATTTACTGTATAATTTTATTATTATTATTATTATTATCATCATCATTTTATCTTTCTCTCTTTTTTTTCCATTTTCTTTCTGGACCTCTGAGGGTGGGGGTATTGGGGCGGGTTGGAAAGGATGGGGTTGGTGGGTTCGGGGAGGTTAGTGTGGTTATGGGGTGGTTAAGATGGTTTCAGGGTTGGTGGGGTGTTAGGTATTTTTGTTATTGTTAATAAGGAAGATGCAAAGTTCAAACTGGATTTTTTATGACCTGCATCTGTATTTTCAATAAAAAAAGGACTTACACGGTGTTTAATTTCAGCATAATATATATTTATATAGCAAACTATAATATAATTTTAACATGCACTGCACTGTGCTCCATTCCTTCATTTTACTCTATAGGAAGTATCACTATGCATAACATACTGGATTACATTTACAATAAACAGATAGACCAGCAACACAGATACATCCTATAGTATAATGTACCCAAGAATATAGTAAAGGTATCAAAAATTGGTTCTTCTTTCAGGGATCAAGGGGAATACCACCAAATTAAAAAAATATCTCCATAACTACACAAGCCCACTTTTCAGCAAAAAAAGAGATTGTTACCAGTGTAATGTTCAAAAGCCAGGGTCTGTCATGGTATGGGGGTATTAGTAAGTAACCTGCACATTTGTGAAAATAACATTAATGCTGAACACATTTTGGAGCAGCACGTGTCTTCTAGAGATCCTTTTCAGAGACACCCATGCTTCTTTCAACAAAACACCAAGCCACATTTTGCATGTGTTACAACAGCATGGCTGAGTAATCAGAGAGTGCGGGTGCTAGACTGGCCTGCCTGCAATCCAGATCTGCTTGACATTAAAAATGTGCATCTTCTTAAGCTCCAAATACAACAACAGAGGCCCTTTATGGTTGCACAACTGATACTTTGTGTAACAGAAAAATGGAAACATATTCCTTTTAAAACTGGATCAGTCTTTTTTTTCAGCCCCCCAAATATATATAATGTCCTATTAAAGGAAATGAGATGGTAAACATGGTAACCATGGTCCTGTCTTTTAGAATGGTGTAGGGCTAACGTAACATGCCAGATGTCTCAGCATGGAGATGTCCTGTGATAATCCATCCCATGCAACTTGAAATATTCTCACACAGTAGATCTTGTGGTAGAGGTGGAGGTGGAGTGACACCGACCTTCTGGACATGTGACAACAAATCGTTCATCTTGACTTAACAATGGTGTCTCCCAAGACAGAAGTATTACTTGACACTGAAGACATATATGAGAATGACCTGCTGCCATTCCGAGTCCTTCTATGACAGTCTGGCACAACACCATTGCAGTCTTTAGCAGCGTTGATGTGGTGTTAAGGCCAGTTGTTGCAATATTCTGCAAACATGCAGTCCTGCGTTGTGCATCTATCTGCCAATGGTGCTGGCACTAACAGGATGTCTCACTGAATGTCCACAATCACGACAGATTCCCAGAGCCCTACGATGAAACCCCTCGCAAACTCTTTCCCAAACTGCTTTAAACTCTTCTCTGAGACGTGCCTCACTTGCAAAGGATGCTACCAACACAACAACATGAGTCAGAACGGAAAACACGCACAAAAGGACGACCTTAAAAAGTCAGTCAGATACAGCGATAAGACCCATCCTTGCTTACACATTACATGCTGAGTGTGAATCATTCACGTTTGATGATGTTTCAAAATTACCCACCAAATTTCATTTCTGTCAAACAGTTCTTTCTGGGTGCAATTTTCTTTTTGGTGATGTGTGTAAATATGGAGTAAATGTATATTTACAAAATATAAAACCATGAAATTCATAAAGTAATTACATACAGTTATAGTCACCACTGTTTTTGGAAGGGGGTTCGTAGGTTCATTAGTTGTTTTGGATAGTAATATAGTAAATACAATGACCATGTTTGTATAGACATTACGATCCCTGGTTCATATTACCACCACTGTAAGGAAATTGGTGTGTGTTTTTCATAAAATCATAGTATCAGATTATATTTAAAACAGTATTAATAATCTTTAACACAGCATCTAGTACTCTATTTAAAAACAGCAAAATGAAAGTCTTACAAACTTGTCATACACTATCACTGAAAAAATATAAATCACTTGTTATATTAGTAATTTGTGTTATTTAGTAATAAAATTTGTATAAATTAATAATAAACTTATCATATTTATTATAGCATTTCAACTAGACATCAGTGTTTTATATGTATTGTGTTCAATGTTTCAGATTGAACAAATTTAATATGTTCTATAAAATCTATACTCTAATGTACCATGTACACTGTAACCGGTAATTGACACATCTGTACATTAAATGTATATGTATTTTCAATATCCTGTCAATCTGTAACTGCCCGGTCCAGAATACCATGAGTAACACATCCAGAATTGATATACAGACTTGTTGGCAATGGAATACTGTATGTTAGACTACACAATGAATACAGTGCTCATTGTGTTTCTAGCATATTGGTGAAAATATATGTACAACTGAAAATCAATATTACAGTATGTCAGTATCATGTTTCAAAACCAGTGTTTATGAAATATCACCCAGCACTAATCCAACATAAACATATTTTAGTTCCCAAGTTGAAGGATCCCTTGGCAGCTGAACTAGCTGAGCACATTTGGTGCTTGCTTGTCAGTTTGCTAAATAATTTATTCAAAGCCCTCTGTTGGTTTCTTATGACTGGTGGATTGAGAGAAGGAGGGGGTAGTGTTAGAAGTGAAATAATCCCAGGTTGCCTAATGTCTTGTACATTTAGTACACAGAGCACTGTGAACATATCATCAATGACTAGAAACACAGACTGCACCCCCCCATGATGGACAGTGTGATTTCAACATGTGCAACAAAACAAGAATCTGAAACTGGATTGCAGGTGTTTAAACTGCAGAATGTTCCAAACACTATTTACCACCTCCACTCTAAATAAGGAAACCTTCACTACAGAGAAGGGTAGATTATGTTTTAAACTAGCTAATGGGATATATGAGTACAGTGGTCTTTTTAAGACCTTTGTTTTGCTATTATTATTATTATTATTATTATTATTATTGTTGTTGTTGTATTATTATTGTTGTTGTTGTTGTTGTTGTTATTATAAAATAAGATAATCCTTTATTGATCCCACAGTGTGGAAATTATTATTATTATTATTATTTTATTATTATTATTATTATTGGATCCTTTAAACAACAGCCGCAAATTTATAGCTACATTATGCATATACAAATAAATCGTCTAACCTAATGTCTGATCACAGCTGACAAAAACAGGAGACACAGCAATGCATGTTGAGATAATCTTATACTTTTACTGACAAAGGGAACTTATTATTACACTGTAATTAACCAACTGAATTTAAATTTCAATTTAAATTATTTTCATTTCAAAATTGTGTACACAACAAATAGTTTAGCTGCAGCCCCATCTGCTGGACTTGTTGTGCAACTCCATACACAGTACGTCATGTCATTGTGGTTTAATGTGAAACTCTTTGTTTGTAGTGAAACTTACAGACTCAGATTTTATGATGGCTACATCACAGATATAGCTCACAAACATAGCTATTTTGTTTACTGTCTAAAACCTCCAGTTGATATGTGTAATATAAAATTATCCACATTATCCAGTATATATATATTATCTGCTGTTTAACAGGACTCTCCACCATAAATGGGTTAAAATACATTTTATACACTTTATCACAAAGCTAGCATAAATGAATGTGTCAGACATCAGGCAGCATATATCTAACAATGTCATGACACTGTGAATAAATATGGCACGTCACATCAAACCGCTCTGAATGACTTTACATATTAACCATTTAATTATGTAGTTGTTTTGAAAAATGAATGTCTGAACAACAAAAACAAAGGTGTATGTAGTGTCCAATCTGCTTTTTGGAAATAACCCAATTACCTATTCAGAGAACACTACTATTTAACCTCCTGAGACCCCTGCGTCTTCATATGAGGACATTACATTTCTGCTTCTCTGCACCATGATACTTTTTAAAACGTTGGCCCTTTGGCCTCATCTGAGGATATTGTCTTTTGCCAAAACAACTTCCTGTACAAAGACGGCGTTTAGCTTTTATACTTGTTAGGTCATAGTAATCACAAATAGCTAGGAAAAATTTAAATGCACACCAAGCAAGTCCGTGTCTCACAAGGTTATTCTTAAGAGGCCAGTGTTAACAGAGATCTGCTGAAAGACTAGGTCCTACCATGTGATTCAAAAACACATCCCAGATAGCATGTGGAAGTAGACCACATCTGGCAAAGATATGGCACTGCTGTCCCACTGTGGGCACTGGCAATCTGCATGTGAGCCAAAGGTGGCCTTCGTATTTAAAACATGTATTTGTTCCACCTGAACCAAAACAGATCTGGTCCACTTCTGGTACAGATACAGCAGCGCTGCCTAGTGGCAAACTGCATGTAAACACAGTGGCCCACATATTTATAAACCCATACTGCCCATATGTTCCAAAAAATATCTGGTTCACTTTTGGCAGAGATACAGCAGAGTTAAACACTTTTGGCTGACACACGGCTCTAATCTGGTGCATATGTGGTCCAAATCTTGCAAGCGGAAGTGCTGTCAGCCCATGCAGCAAGTGGGTCAGATGAAAATGGGGAATATGTTGCAGATCCGGGCCAGAAAGATTCTGCTATCTGGGATGTAAACAAAATCAATCCCAGGACTGGTTAATAAGTCATAATGGTGACCCCTGACTTTTAAAAGAGTGTCCATGTATAATACTACAGCAGTAACATATGACATATAAACCAGATGGGAATGTTCTGTTAACAAGAAAGACAAAAATGCCTTTAGCAGGCCACTGCTGACACACTATGATGATGTCATATAGTTGCAGTGTAGGCAGTTTATAGAACATAACATCTAAAAGGTTATTTTTCTGATGCCTGAAATATATTAAATGTGATGTTCTTCTCTCAGCTAATGTGTGTGTGTGTGTGTGTGTGTGTGTGAGAGAGAGAGAGAGAGAGAGAGAGAGAGAGAGAGAGAGAGAGAGAGAGAGAGAGAATTTGTTTGTCTACTTTCAATAATAAATTGTTACGTTTGTTGGGTTTATATGATGCATTTGAATGGTACCTCTGGGCCTAAATGTCTTAAGAGAGATTTTGCACGTTTACTTATAGGTTACATTACTTAGCCTATATATGCCCAGCACAGTGAGAGGTGGACACGTTTTAGTTGGTGGGATAGGATTTTATATTAGCTAGTAAATTACTGCCTTTGTATTTTGATTTTGGAGGTAACATCTTCCTCATTTTATTTGAACTGATAGAGGAAATTATAGGATGGATTTGATTTCACTGAAGATGAGTAGCAGCCTGGGTTCCAGCACTTTCCTAAAATATAGATATTTTCCATGACATGAGATAAAACACCCTGGTTTAATAGAACCGCTACCATTCTCAGATCTTAATATGTGCCAGTTTCTAATTATAAATATACCTTTAAAAGACTTCAGGTTTGGTCTGTGTAAGATTAAGTAAGCGCAGAAGGACCTAACTAAGGTCTCCGCCGCATTTAATTAGTTTTGCTTCTGGTGCAGAAGCTTCTCTCTTCAGTTCTGCTTCTAGCACTTTCTGCACTCTACTGCATAAAAACGACCCCGGGGGGCAGGAGGGACGACCTTCAGCCCGGGGACAGACCTACGCAGACCTCCTGCACACCAAAAGACGAGTTTATCTTCCGGACTCAGAGTTTACAAGATAGCAAACTGCTCTAGCTTAAAGTTGGGGCTCTGCTACCTGACTTGCTAGCTGAAGCTCACTACTACTACTCAGCGTGTTCAGCGAACGGTTAGCCAGCCTAGCTAACTTAGCTAAACAGCTAACGCAGCTAAAGTTCGTTATTAAGGGGGTGTTGCTAAGGGAAGGCTAAGCTACTAAGCTACCGCTGGCTATTTAAGGTTTCTACTTTTTTGCACCCACTCTGGTCTCTGTTGCTGCTCTGCTTCAGCCGGTGGTCCGTCATGGCGAAGTGGGGAGAGGGAGACCCTCGCTGGATCGTGGAGGAAAGGGCAGATGCTACTAACGTGAATAACTGGCACTGGTAGGTTTAAGTTTTCGTACATAGCTGACTTGTATGCCAGCATGTGGGCCTGGCGCACATTTAACTTAGTAGTTAACCTACTTAGCTAACCACACTGTTATAACGACGTAACTGTTCAGCTAAACTGCGTTAGTAACATTTCACTGACACGTTGTAAACAGGCCTGTTTGTGTTCCTAGTCTCTTTAACAGCATGGGAATAAAATGTTTGGTCTGTTTGCTCACTGGAGGAAGATCCGGATGATGCCTGCAGTGTAGCTAACCTAGTTGTAAACATGGATATCCTGTCCATTAAACCTTAGTACTTAGTTCTGGAGGACTGAGGTGTTTGAGACAGTGTCATAAATGGCAAGCAAAGTGCTTCACTAACTGTATCTCCTGTTTGGCTGATTTTCTCCCATCTTGGCTAGAAGCCTCTGGAATAGTCATCTTGTAGGGCTAATGACTATATATAGAAACTGTCATAGGAAGACAGAAGTAGCAGATGGCTGGACGTCCTACCACGTTGTACAAGAAGGAAACTACACTCCTGCTAAGCTTGGAAGATAAATCTGAGCAAACTATAATCAGAATGAAGTTACAGAGTGCCACATTTGTTAGCTAGCTGCAGCTAGCTTGCATTTCCCATCATTGTAATATAATTACCATCTGGGTCTGCTTCTAATGTTACTCACTAATATGCAATGTACCAGTTTAGCAGAATTTTGGTTTCCAGTCATACAAACGTGGATGAAGTTAACAACGTTACATGCCATCTGTGCAGAACAGATTGGAAAGAATGGCAGTAAAGCAAATTTGCAGTCCTGTCTCAGGACACATCATCCAGCTTAGTGTGCTAAACTGGGTCTGGTCTGTAGCGGAAGAGAGGGTCTTTCAAATCAAACGACTGGCAAAGTGAACAAACTGGTCCCTGTCTTCTGGTCAAGCTCATCCATATAACTCTTTAAAATCTACCTTATGGGTTTAACAACCTGTTTACAGAGTTTGTGTGTATCTACACCACATCCGTTGTTTATGTGCAGCCCATATATCGAATATAATGATGGAAGAGGAGAGGACCAGATGCAGGAGGCAGAATCCAGCCTGTTTACAGACATTAGACGGCCGCATCTCAGCCACCTTTAAAATACCACTGCCAGAAGTGACCCTCCACTCAAAACCACATGCTTTCCCGTTGCATAGTGCCACCGGGTTAGGGAAGCTAGCATGTGCTATCCCCTCTTTGGCTACCAGCTGCAAATGGCTGTGGCACTGATGGAATTC